>MJUT01009703.1:613316-626932 GCA_002080005.1 Gigantidas platifrons
ATATTTTATTACATAGTGAATGCTTGCAATGTCATTAATCTATTAAGTCAGCACTAATAATAGTTTGTTTTAATAGCTTGAGAGTTAACATTTTATCTAAAAAACAAACATAGTCAACATGTTCTGAGGAAGTTGTTCAATTAGAATTGCATTTAAATCTGCTGATGGCGAAATTAAAAATTTTAAGTGAAACAGAATGATATCTATAACATGAAACACAAAATAAAATAGCGTCCATTATTTAGTTTAAAAAAATGAATGGACTGTTCTTGAGAAGGGTCAATTAGTATTAATTGTCACTTTCAGCAATTTTTCAGCTATCCTGTGACTCAGACTACCAGACTTATTGGGGAGGGGGAGGGACAAAGTGGACAGCTTTAAGAACTGACCAGTGAAACCCCTCCAATGTCTGATTGGGACGTTGTCTTGAATCCTTTACAATTGAAATGGGTATCAGAGGTGAGATGGTTGAAAGGTGTCTGCAAATTAGAGAATAAAATCTTCCCATTGCCAAAAATATCGGTGTAACCAAGACTTGCAGAAGATGAGGGAGGACAAAACTTCAAACCAATGCCTTCTCTAAAGAGGAATTCAAACATCCCACAATATGCACTATTGTGTCTGGGTGGAAACGAAAAGATTTCAACTTCAGAGAGTAACTAAACAGAAGATTGTCCCTGTTGATCGGTCTGTTGTGAGCAATTTTTCTGGCGTGGCTGCCTCAAACTATTGACAGGGTACAGGATCTGAATAAGTCACTACATTTATCAAATCAATATTATCCACATACTACTACTAGTATCCTGTAAAGGTAGATGATCCTGATACTAAATTGATCTATGAATAGTTGATTGATCCAAAAATAAATAATTCATGTACAGCAAGACCTACTTTAGTGGCCACCTCTATTAAGAAATAACTTGTATTATGTGACCTTAATTTCACAATGCCTTTTATATTAATTAAACCTGTATTAAGTGACCACCTGTCTTATGTCACCATATTTCAACGTTCTCTTGGCAGGTCACATAAGACAGGTTTGACTATTTGAATAATAATTTCCATGAATTTTGTAATGTTTTCCATTTGCATTTGTGAAGTCTAAATGTTTAGTACTGTAATGTACAAATGTACGAGAGATATAGCATTGCTTTACCCATAGAATCCTATACATTCCCTATACATTCTATTTTAAACAGTTAGATCCAAAACCTTGGTCTTTGGATATTCATAATATTCTCATAATATTCAATGGTTTAATTACGGGATAAGTTACATTTGTAGATGCCACCTAGCCCGCTATAGTAAATTATGAGGAGGAATGTGGTAAGAAGAGTTTGAAGACACCAAAGGGGCAATCAGAATCAGGAATGTGGTAAAGTGTGGTTAAATGAAACATATTTTTTTAAGGAGTAATATATGAACAATAGTGTTCTAACAATGTTGATGACAGTATATATTGATTCCTCTGTGTCAGCTCTGCTAATCAAGCAACACATAAATAAACACCCCAACAACTCTATTTTAGTGTCAGTTAGCGGATACAAAACAATTTCTTCTTGGCCTGCCTTAAATCAACACAATGCTTGATCACTACCCGCTACGGCTACATTCTACAAATAGGAGATTCTGAGCCATTCTTATTGTCTGTAACCTGGGGTTGATCATGATCTGATTATTCTCCACTCATCCAATCCTCGAAATGAAAATATAATTCACTGGTCCGAATCAAATTCTTGAATTTATTTTTATATAGTTCTAAATAAAAATTGAAAAATTAACCGGTCCGAATAAAATTTTACTGGTCTTGAGCCAGAGGACCGGTGCTCATCGTGAGGACGACTCATCACCCATGGATCAACTGACAGAGAAAACCTCCTAGTGATGAGTCATTCTAAAACATTTTGATTTGTACCTACAAACAGCCAATCAAATCACACATTTAAAAAAAATAAAAACTAAAAAGGAAGGGATTTCCTAACAAATTGACAACGATTAGAGAATATAAACGGGTGGCAATTATCACAGGGTTATTGACAATAAATGCTACATCATTTATTCAGATTACATCTTTCATAATCTGTTCAATCTGTATAATAAGAAAATTTGAGTGATGTCATGTTGTTATGGAAACTACTACATGTACTCATCAGTTATATGCTAAAAACCCAAAATGCTGGTTTACATTTGAATTGATCCACTGGTGATGAGGTGAGAACATCAGAGTGTGATCAATCATGGGGTACAGATGATGAACAATTCTATATAGAATAACAGCAATTCTGAAGGTCGAGACAAATATTATCTCTCTAATATCGCAGCAAGTACGATAGGATGAGGTGGGATATTTGTGATAATGTCTGTTGAGGCCTTCAGAACTGACGTTTTTGTTTTTATCAATGACGTCATAATGTGTTCTACGTCAGATTGACCGATAAACTTGCTCATGCGAGCTACGAACTGACCTAATATTTTTGTGGATCAAGGTCACTTCAGTGATCCAGAATTTATCAGCTGCACACATCAAAGCGAAAATGTCAAATTTGCAGTTAAATTCATAATTCTCACCTTACATCCTTCACACGAATCCACACCATAGTGAAACCCTGAGGATTCGTCACCACAAACTTTACAATGTGGAGACTTGGCTCCGTTCTTGTTGAACATAGTGGATACATTTGTATTAGCAGAGGAAGATTGATAGATAGCTGGTGACTGAATGCAGTTGATAGACAACGCTGACACTTGAGAGGTACATGATAATGGCTGCTGATTGATGTATGATGGACAAGACTGTTCTGATTCACCAGCAGATGAATGTTGTTCTAACAGACTCTTATTTGTCATGTGACACTCATTATTCGACGACAAGTCACTGAAAAATAAATAAAAACATGAATAATGAATTGAAGGCATATAAATATATTGTTATAAGTTCTCCTGTATGGTATTGTATTCTTGGTCAAAGATAATATTTAAATATTTTTTTATTGAAATCAATGGTAAAGGTAAAACTCTTCATTCAATAAGAAAGTTCTGTACACATATGCTTAAATTCTCCCTCCTCGTGGTCGTTGGAATTCAAATACATGCAAATCACATCTACAAGGTAAACCATTGGCATTCATTAAAAAAACAAAAAATGAGTCTGATTACTATGCTTTGTTTGTGCTATGAATGGACTCTTGCTTTCTGTCCTACATGTAGTACATGTATATTTGTGTTTATCAATTTTAAATGTTTGCATGCTTACTGTTTTTATATATATGCTATCTATATTCGATGAAAAGCACTATAAAGCTTATGTTTTTGGATTTGTAAAATATACCGAATCAAAATAAAGCTTTCATATTCATATACCCCAGTAAGTATGTTGGTCTAGTACAAAGCAAACATCATCGTCTCACTTGACCTTGAACAAACATTACTCGTCTTAATGACGTGAAACAACTGCATTGACCATGCAGTTAATATGGAAATTGCTGATAGGATATTGAAAATAGGAAATTGCCACAATATAGCACTCGATAAAACTTTGCTTTTGCAAATAAAAAAAATATGTACTTTATTAGAACAGAAAAACAATAACCAGAAGAGTTCATGATAATACAATACATGTACATGTAATGTAAATGGACAATGAACCTGAATCATATAATATTGTGTGTAGATATATTATATGTAAATGAGATCATGGTCAGTGACATATGACTCACTGATTAGCTGGCTCTATGATTTATGAACAAAACAATAATGTTGACTGACACACAAGGCCTCAATATATGATAAATGAGAAATGGATATGTCCTGTGGTGTTGGCCATCTTGGATTTTCGATCTACACAGAATATGAAATTTTGTATGAGATCATTAAATGAGTATTCATGCACCATTTTGCAGATCATAGGTATCTTAGATTTCCAATATAAAAGAAACAGCCATTCAATCAAAATTCAAGCAAGAATAATTTTACATATTACCCATAAGGTCAAATGTTAAAACTCTTTCATTATGTGGCAGCCATGTTGGATTTCTGATTCATATAAAAAACATAAATCTTTTAGAAAGTTATTTTAGGAACATTCCCACCATGCAACAATTCCATCATACATGTGGTTTCTGAGATTAAAATATTTCTAATTTGAGCCAATCAGAAAGCATTGTTGGCCTAGCAACCATCTTGAAATTCGGAAAGAAAAAAAATCACATAGAAAATAATGGCCAGGTTACATCCCGGACAAGTTGGGTTTCGATTGATCCAGTAGTTTGCAAGAAAAAAAAATGAAAAGTAAAAATCTAACAGATGCAGATGCCGACAACGACAACAGAGACAAAGTGATGACAATACATCATATTAACTACTGGTCCAAATGAGCTAAACATGAAGTGTAAAAATGATGCCAAGATCAAATGACAGATAACAACCTTATTATTGTAGAATTAAGACATAATTGCTGAAAAACAGACCTAATCTCAAAACCAGGACATTGTTGATGTCATCAGAAAACGATTAGCAAATTATCAACTTTGTAAATGATCATACAATGATCATTTGTGTACAGTTTGAGGTCAATCAAGTATGCAGTTTCTGAGAAAAAGCTTATTATACATTTTCCCATAAGGTCATATGTTAAACTGTGTCATGTGGTGGCAGCCATCTTGGATTTTGATAGAAAACAAAAAAACAACAAAAATACTTCCCCTAAACTATCAGTTCAATCTTTCCTGTATTTTCTGAATTTTTTTTCTCAGTATTCTGACAATCAGAAAATATTAATATTATTTGCCAATTACAATAAATAAATATCCAGATATAATTGAATGAGAAGTTTGAATGAAGTGAAAAATGAGGAAACTTTTTGGAGGACTTTAGCTTTATACATTCCTGAAAGTTATATCAATTGCCTACCCAGCTATTGAAGGGAAGATGGATACCAAGTTATGGCAATAGAAGTTACACATAGATTTTTGGTCCAGGTAAACTAAAAGATATGCATGAATGTAAACAGGTAAAGTATCCAACCGGTCTGAATACAGAGATGTAAAAACATCTACAAAATTTTAGGGTTAAAAGAAATATTGCTTCCTGTTTACCTACCTACCAATCAAAACTGTCCCTATCTTATTTTTTAATTAATAGTTTAAATAATTTATTTTTACTTATTCACATTTTGTTAATTCAGAAATATTTGTTCAGTGGGTGATGGAAAAAATCTCTAACCTGCCTCCTCACTAATAAACAGTATTGTTAGTTGAATAAACAGCAAACTCACTATTATTTAATTTATGCCTTGTCTATTAGTACTGAAGGTCACAAATGGGAAATTCAATAAAAATTTTGTCACATTAATAAACAGAAAATAATATATACAAACAAAATGTATGTGTACTATAATGAATGCTACTTGACTTTATAGTTGTTCAAATTACACTATAAAACTGTTTACAATGCACGTACACTTGCTTTCCTATTTAAAAATTCTTAAGTTTCCATTCAGTTCAAACGATAAAAAATAATACCCCAGTACCAGTGATCGGGAAAGTCCAGCGCCATGCGCAATAGGCTGAAAAATAGCGCAGTGAAAGTAAAATGTAAGCGCCCGTGTGGCGCACAATAATTTTGCAAGGTTCGGTATCCATGGAACGATAGTCATCAGTCGTGCGGTACACCGAATTGCAGTGAACCCCTTGAAGAACAGTGAACCCCATTGAATTATGCATAATCGTGTCGAAATCGGATCATTGAGAATGTTTTGCCTATTTATATATTTATCAGACTGTCTCGTGGTTTATCGTTTGCTTAACGCTGAAGCAAATATAATTATGAAATGTCTAAATACCGGAAAAGAATAACAACCAATGATATGACTTTTTTTCCAAATGTTACTCCAAATAAATGTTTGTAAATTTTATTTTTGACAAATATGAATCAAAGGAATGAAAATTTGTATAAAATCATCCCAAAATTCAATATGAAATTTTATTTTAACGGAAAATTCTATTTCTGAAAGTACGTGTGCGAGTTATTGTTTGCCAGTATTTAGTTGAATTTTATAGAAAAATGCCTCCGAAAAAAAGCAGTGTCTACCTTAGACTGACAATTGCCTGTCTCAATCTAATCGAAGTACAAGCCAGGGGACAGAACTCGTCAGTCTACGTCTGCCTGTTTTACCTGGCCAGAAGACTTTGTTTTCATTTGTTGGTCGAGATGGAAATAACAATTTCGATCCTGACGATTCTGTGAGAAAAGAAACTGAACACATGATTGACTCTGGCTCACAAGACGTTTAAGTATACCCCCCGACACTGTCTCATCAGATTGTGATGCTAACGAGAAAGACGACCGCAAATACCGTCCTGTCCATGGTTGTTTATTGTTAAAATTTACTTGGAATAAAAATCCATTTGAAATGTATGACTTTATAAAGCCTTTTGACCTTTATTTGATTTACTGTGTGTGTAACCTAGTTGAGAACAGATTCAATAACAAAGGCATGAAAGGTGTATCAAATGTTAATTTTGTATTCTCTAATTTTGATTATATTCAATTTCAACTTGTGAAATTGTTCTTGTTCCTTGTGGTACAAAATGTAAGTGGTTTCTCAATTATATTGGTCAAGATAAGGAAATCTACAATACATCAGTGTCACTGGATTGGAGAAATGAAGCTTGAAGCCCTAATTCCTGCTTGCCCTATTACCTGTTCCCACTGATACCCGTTCGCCCTGATAATTATAATTATGTAGGATATCAAAAATAATAGAAAAATAAGTGATATTTGATTGCTTATAGATATTAAATGGAGAAATTCTAAATATGTGGCATGCTAAAGTGCATATTTCGATAATGGGCAAAGTTAAACATTTCAGTCCTTGGAATAACAATGTAGTGAAGCAGGTAAAGATGAGTGAATCCAGAGTCTGTAGAAATCACTAGAAAACTGAAAAGCAATTCAATTTCAATCAATTATATTTATTTAAATGTTACATGAGCTATAGTATGAAAATATATATCTAGTATGCATTATTGTGCTGGAAATATATTTCATTTACAATGGCCCATTCATATGATAGCATGGCCCATTGAAATTTTTTTGAAGGGGTCATGGGCCCATTATGAAAAAAACCTTCAAGATCACTGCAGTACGACCACAAAATGTCAATTATTAGTCACTAATAGTAGATCCTACTTGCATTATTTGCAAGACAAGTGACAAAATGTGAGGAAATTGCAATTTGTACACAAATAGTGAATACAAAGAATTATATTTTCCAAAGACTTTTGTTTTTTCAATAGCACGTTCTCAACTATTTTTATTAGTATTGACATCATCATAAAACAGGTAGCTTTTGGAATATTAAATACAACTACAATAAATACATTTACAGATAATAATCAATGACCTACACAACAAAATATTCTAAATTGATATTTACATGTAACAATAGTTCAAGGTTAACACTCGGTATGGTTTCGTAAGCCGTTGTTTATGAACCATTTAGTACAAATGTACTTTTAAATCTCATGATGTATTAATTATAAAACGTAAAGTCAAACAAGCTTGATGAAATTGTATCTGATATTGTTACCAGGTGTAAAAGCCTCAACGATATACTGTTAAAAGTGTTCGTTAACAATTAATCCTACTTAATTCCACGGCCTGATCATGTGGTCGATGGATTAACATCCACCTATGCATTGGTACTTATGATGTTTAACATTTGTCAGTTTCACTCCCCCCAGCGGTGTAATTTGTGGAAAATCAGTGGTTTTCTCGGTGTAATCCAACTTCATCCACCAATATAAAACTGACCACAAAAACTTAATCGAAAAACTGTTGAATGGCATTTAATACTCATAATATCTAATCTAATAGTAATCTCACAACATCAATAAAATAACTAAATAGAGGCTAATTATTCATGCATTGTTTGGGTTCAAACATGTTTGTAGTTTCTGAAAGAGCTTCTTATTTTTATTCCCATAATTAAACAATATCCTGTGGTGTAAGTATGCCAACTTGGTTTGGTTTAGGTTTAGATTTATGGTGTTTAATGCCACTTTCAACAATATTTCAGTTATATCGTGGTAGTCAGTTTTATTTGTGGAAGAAACAGGAGTACCCGGAGAAAACCACCAACCTGTGGCAAGTCACTGACAAACTTTATCACATAATGTTGTATCGAGTACACCTAGCCATGAACGGGGTTCGAACTCACAATGTTAGTGGTGCACTGATTGCATATGTAGCTGTAAATTGCTCTACCATATGATCACGACAACAACGGCCCCTGCCAACTTGGATTTCTGATCTATATCAAATATGGAAGCTGGAAAAAGGACTATGCATGTACCATTTTGTTTCAATCTAGAATTTAGTATCTGAGACTGAGAGAAAAAAAAATTAATTTTCTGATATGGTCCTATGTTAAAACTTTGTCATATGGTGGTGGACTTTATGAATTTTTGCTCAACACAAAAAAATATACATTTCATAAAAGGAATATCTATCCAAGTAACATTCCAGCTAAATTTGCTGAGTGTCATATAGGTGGTCATCTTGAATTTTCCATTGATACAGAAAAAGGCATTTGAAAGATCATCATCAAAGGAACATTTCAGTCATGTTTGTGATTTAAGATAAGAATTTCTTTTAAATTATTTTTGCCCTAGGATTCATCTAAATTTGTCATGCAATGATTGCCATTCTTGGATTTCCATTTGACATGAAAATTAATAATTGATTATCCTGCAGTTTCAATTCAATCTAATTTCTATTTTCCAATTTCTGGTCCTATAACTATGTTATAAAACATTGTCTTGAGGGGGCTGTCATCTTGGTATTTCAGATGACAAAAAAACCCAACAAAGTCAACATCAACAATAGCTGACATGGACCTTTGATCTAGGTAAGCTTAAATAAGTAGTTTAAATCCTGTATTTTCTTAATCAATTAATTTTTTTATGTGAAAAGGGTGTAGACAAAAAGATATCTCATGTGTCCATTAAATATCTATAAATACCTAGAATTTTGGTCATTGGCTGGATCCATCCTGACTTAGCATAAATATATTCTTGATACCTGAAAAAAGTAAAACAATAATATAAATTGTTGTAATCATTGCAGCATCTGAGATGTACAAGTCTTGTCACAATTTTAACTAATTTTGAATACAATAAAGAGCAGAACTCAGGAAATACCGAAGTTAGTAGTTTCAAGATCTAA
Organism: Gigantidas platifrons; assembly: GCA_002080005.1. Classification (NCBI taxonomy): domain Eukaryota; kingdom Metazoa; phylum Mollusca; class Bivalvia; order Mytilida; family Modiolidae; genus Gigantidas; species Gigantidas platifrons. The sequence continues at coordinate 622,542 of MJUT01009703.1, forward strand.
AAAAAACCTTTTTTTTTTCATAATTCTTCAAAAAAAAAAATTAAAAATTAAGTCAATGCATTGGATGTATAAAGTATGAAAGGTTGTTTAGAAATAACTCAGTTTTAAATTTCTTCTTTTATAGACACAAATGCAGTTGAAAATATAAACCTCATTTACTAATGTCATTACTTTTGTTTACAGTAATATGTGGATTTTGCAACAGGTAAGTTTATTAAAATGCTGAAACATCTGGACCAGTTTGAATTCACTGATATATACTGTCATCACTGACAAAAGTTACTACCCCCTTCCATGTTACTACATCCCCCCCTCAAATGTATAGAAATAGGACCTAATTAGCTGCAGTATACACCCTTTGAAAGGGGTGTCATCTTACCAAATGCAACATATAAATAACCTTTTTCATTTTCCATTGTTAATATTGTACATCATTATTAGTTTGTATTGTGGTGTCTGAAAATATTTCCAAAAGTGGGTGTGGTTGCATGGTTGTTCACTTAATTTACAGATCAAGTTGCAATTCCCATGTCACTTGTCAGCCATTTTAACAATCAATTTGGGCGTTTTTCTAAATGAATTGAATTTAGAATATAATTAGTATCATGAACAAGATACAGTATCTTGCAAAAGCTTTAAATGACAAAATGTTTGTTAGTAGAGTTTGTTGGTGACCCTGTTGCAAGGCAAAAATTCACACGCTAAATCCATCACCCCCACCCCAAACCCCTGCCTCCCACCCAGCCCCTTTTGTTGTGGTAATCATAATGTGTTTATAAGACCATCATATCCATGTGTTATCTTTTACAGAATATGACTTATTGTTTGTAAATTTGTAAACTAGAATGAATATAGCTGAAATACTTCTCTGTTGACATTTAACAACAAACAATCAAGCAATCAATTGGTGGAAAGAGCAGACAACAGATTATTGTTTAATATCAAGATAGAATTTTTTTAGCTATATGATAACAAGTTCAAGTTCATATTAATGAGATGATGAAGCTACTTGCTTTTGTTTCCTGGTGTTTTCTGGCTGTGTGCTCAGTGGGAAAGCGTGCAGTAAATGTGATTATATAAATAACCTTCAGTCTGACCATGACCAAAGAGTGATTACACCAACCCATTAATACACTACAGAGGTGGTTCTAGGCCCAAAATATAATCTGGAACATTATGGATGTATGCAAAATATCGATGTACATGTCCTGCCACAATACATTTCCCTTGATAACCAAATTGCAATGCTTTGTCCTAGGAATGTTTCTCCGTTACATCTGTGAATGTATTTTTGCAAAGACAACAAGACCATATGTTTGACAAATTATAAAATTGTCCTTCATTTTGTTGTTTGTTTTTGTTTTCAATTTGAAAGGTCCCTGTATTATACCCTTGTAAAGGTGAAAATCAAGTTAAATGTCAGACCAAGTGACTTATTACCACTCGATGAATATTGTATTTTCATATGTTCTATTTTTATTTCCCAGGACTTGAACCTAATAAACTCTGGCACATTGATCATTGGTACAACATTGAATCTTCATATATCACTATACAGCTTCCTGCAAATTACAATTACATTTACATTCCTGATACTCTGATTTTCTAAAAAAAAATCCATTGCAGTCTACTTTAAACATAAAATTAAGGTTTATGGTGCTTTAACGCCACTTTCAACAATATTTCGTAGCGGTCAGATTTATTGGAGGAGGAAAATGGAGTACCCGGAGAAAACCACTGACCTGTTGCGAGTCACTGACAAACTTGATCACATAATGTTGTTTCAAGTACACCTCGTCTTGAACATGGTTCGAACTCACAACGTTAGTCGTCATAGGGCAGCACTGATTGCATAGGTAGTTGAAGTTTTCAACATAGGACCATAAGGGTTTTGGAAGCCATAGATCCTCGGGCTAAATTTGTGCTAACTTGAATCTATATATTACAATGATTCAATGTTTTACGTTTTCTCCATTGTAGTTAATCTATGGATCCCAATGCTTGGACAACATAAGACGACTGGTTCTTCATTACAACAGAAGTCTGTACAAAAATTTAATATTTTCAATACTTAAGTACAAGGATAATGATTCAGTCTCGATGATAATAGAATACTATACATTGCGTCGTTACGTCAAAAGTCCATTATGCTATAAATTTCCCAAAAGGCAACATTGCATTTTCATAACCAAATAACAGAATAAATATTATTGATTGATCTATATATAAATACAAACATATTTTGTTGAATGTCCTCTCTGATAAAGAGCTATTTAATAACAGAATGGAATACACTTCCTTGTTTAAATCAACAATACCAAGGATTGATTGATTGTCCATGCACATGCGATCATTGACGAAAAAAATCAAAAACTCAAAATGGAATTTGATGACGTGTTCTTGTATCTATCGAAGTTTTGATTCAATCAAAAGTTATACAAATACTGCTTGGAAACCATAATAAATAACATTTGCATAAAATCAAGGACAACATTGGGAACAATAAGACTAAAATTGTACAATCCTTAAAGAGAATTACCATTCGATCAACTGTTCACATTTGGGAATTATGAACAATTTACTGATGCTTTATGAGTTATTAAAGAACACATGTTCATAAAGATATCACTGTGGTAATTCATGTTTGAAAGGTAAAGGTTAGATCACAAAAACCAACTGTTTACATATGAATCATTATTGTATAATGCTGTGCCAAAATCTGACATGAATTTATTTCAGGGTAATGTGGTCAAAACTGTATATGAAATAGATAGGGAAAATTGGAAGTTTTCGAAAAGTCAAACCTGTATTAAGAGGTCAACTTCGTGATAAAGAAAAGGTGACCTTATAAGAGAGGTGATCTGTGACAGGACAAGAATAAGGTGACCTCTTAATACAGGTGACTGCTTAATAGAGGTGACCACATGGGCATGTTTGACTGTACTTTTGACGACTGCTTGTATTGTACCAATATATGACTGCAATTTGGGAAGGGGAAATAGGGAGGAGAACGCTTAACAGGCTAAGAAGGGGGAGGAGAATGCTTAACAGGCTAAGGAGGGGGAGGAGAATGCATAACAGGCTAAGAAGGGGGAGGAGAACGCTTAACAGACTAAGAAGGAGAGGAGAACGCTTAACATGTTAAGAATGGGAAGGAGAATGCTTAACAGGCTAAGAAGGGGGGAGGAGAACGCTTAACATGTTAAGAATGGGAAGGAGAATGTTTAACAGGCTAAGAATGGTAAGGAGAATGCTTAACAGGCTTAGAAGGGGGAGGAGAACGCTTAACAGGCTAAGATGGGGGAGGAGAACGCTTAACAGGCTAAGAATGGGAAGGAGAATGCTTAAAAGGCTAAGAAGGGGGGAGGAGAACGCTTAACATGCTAAGAAGGGGGGAGGAGAACGTTTTACAGGCTAAGAAGGGGGAGAACGCTTAACATGCTAAGAATGGGAAGGAGAACGCTTAACAGGCTAAGAAGAACGCTTAACATGCTAAGGAACTTTGAACATTTTATTATCTCCATGGGTTACAATATAGTACATCAAAAGTTCAAAGTTCTCTTTATCAACTCTTACAGAAGGTCATTCCATACAAATAAAATCTATAATAACAAATCCTCTCTGTATTACAACCAGGAAAATATTGACTGGTCTAGATAAGGGACAACAGACTTGTATTCACGAAGATATACATTTACTACTACAACAGATAAGTTTCTCCTGATGTGCAGGTGTAGTATATATCACATACGTTACCTTGAATAATGACGCACAAGTAAACATTAATGTTTTAATTTCTATAAATAGCATTTTCTGGTCAATGAACCTTTAAGTACATATTTTCATATTTGTCATTATCATCATGAATACTTTCAATTATCAAATTATCAACAAAAGGTCACCAGAAAAGACTACCGGTATGTATAGAGAGTACTTTTATTGTTAGGGAAGTTTTTAGAACCAGAGTATCCCAGAAGCCTGTAATCAGTGCACTAATCTGTAACTGGCCTCAATCCTAATATATAATGTCTGTTTTAATACTCTATCATGCAAATTCAGCTTAAATTGTTCTAGTACAGTAGTGTCCCTCATATAATGCCACACTTTTGCAATGAAAATGTGGGGTGGCCTTCCTTAATTCTGTTCAAATATATTATATATTGTTTATATTTCACTTTCTTTTTTGTCTTTTTTTTAAGCTATGGTCATTTGATGAAATTTCTATTACAAGTAATGTTAGCCATCTTGGAAGAAAAGTGTGAAGATGCCAAAGGGGTAATCAGGAACCATAACTCAAGGAAGGAAAGATAATACAATGGACAAAAGAAAAAGATGCCAAAGGGGTAATCAGGAACCATAAATCAAGGAAGGAAAGATAATACAATGGACAA
>MJUT01009703.1:641702-654988 GCA_002080005.1 Gigantidas platifrons
TCTATTGTGAATTTTATGTATCAGATATCTTAATAATTTTTTTCATTGGTTAAAAGAATAGTAAAATTTCATAATCACTATTTTAAATGAAGAATAGTTTAGCTTTCGTGATTTTTTCAATTATTTTGAGGCAGCTTGAAAAATGGGAAAATTATAATAAGATATCTTACCAGAAAGCCCTGGTTGTTCTATAGTGTTGAAAGCAAGCTAGTTCTGATTTGAAAATATGATAAAACAATTGATAAAGTCTTTGGAGGAAAAAAAATTTAATAATCATACATGTAAGTGATTGTCCCATAGTACAGATTTTTTGACAGCATTATCTTTAAATATATTTTTTCAATCAGAATGATGGAAACTATCCCTGATCAGTTGGAATCTTGTAGGTATGATGTTTGTGTTCAAAAACAATTAAGATTTGGAATGATTAAAGGTTTTTCATTTTTCATCCTAAGTGCAACCTTAGCTTGCAGTAGTCCATACAATAACAATATCATAATTATGTATCTCATCAATGATGCTAATGATCGAAAAGTTGGATAATCAAAATGTACGAAATATTTGAAAGTAAAAAACACAAACTTGCTTAACTCCAAACCATGGACAATTTCTTAGGTTTTCAGCAATTTGATATTTTAAATGTCTGAATATATAGAAAATAATTTACTAATACAATAAAGCTCATTCCAACAGATCAACATATTGTCTATCAAGACTAACCAAGGTTGATGATTCCCTTAAGGTTAGGAACTATTCAACAGTACAACATGAAGAGGCATATATCAATCAATAATTATATTGGTCATTTAATGCTGTAAATTAGGTTATAAACTTTAATTCAACATTGAAGATGGTCTTTTGGAGGCATTTTTGTTTTTCAGAAATGGTTATAATGGATTTTATAATCCACATTTTTTAACAGTATTTCTGGAATCAACGAGTTACTGCCAATTCATTTTTTTTTTAAATCTATTTGGACTTATTCATATTGTATTAAGGAACAGCCAGTCTTACAGGCATATTTAAGAATCCTGCTAATTTTGTGAAACTCTTGAGAAAAAAATTCTTACCTTATAAGAAATGAGTGGATTTAACATGATGATTTACTGGAGCTGTCTATAAATTTAATCCTGAAAAGAAAAAGAAAATCTAATAGAACCAATTATAAATCCACACTATATCTAAGTGCATGTAAGGTACTATATTATCACTTTCCTTTAAGCATCTTCAGCATACCAGTAAATCAATACTTTTAAATGCCAATTTTTTTTCAATGCAACCACAAAACAAAAGCCAGACTATAAGATGAAGCCTTTCAGTCAACTCTAGACAAATACTTGTGATATGGGTTCCATTCCAAGTCATCTCTAATCCCTCTTTTGCAGTTTTATTTTTTATATTTTTTTTTTTAGAAAATAAACATTTTAAATGTAAGTACACATGTATAGTTGAAAGTGGCATTTAATACATAAAATCAAATCCAGACACCGCCTTCAGTGTTTCATTTAGGTTTTTATACTAATTAGTTCAGAATTCAGGTCTATTTCAAATGTAAGACAACCCTGCTTGTATAGTTGACCATTTTATTTCCAAATGATAGCTACAGTCAAACCAAATAATAAAAATTTGGTTTCCATTAATTAATTTTTTTAAAGAGAAGAGGTCAAGATGACACACCCCCATAACGAAAGAAACAGCAAAAAAAAAAGACATAAGAATATCAGCTGTTTGCTACAAATTCATTCCAGTTTAAAATATTGTTTTTTTGTCATTACATTACAATGCTGCCAACAACACCATACTAATATTACTATAGGACTGCAAAAAATTGTGGTCATACAATGTATGAAAAGGGTAAAAAGCAAACACTTGACTGTCCGACAACTGTTTCTATCAACGTATTTTCATTATCCATGTGAATTATAGTACATGTACTGAATACACATATGTATATATGTAAGACTCAGAATGATGTCCAGCCTCTAATCGACGTCTAATCCTCAAATTTATATCTGATTTCTAAGTCACAGACATCTGTACCTCTGATCTATCATTTTTACAAATTTTGAAATCTGCTTGCAATTCTCAAATCTACATTTGTATGTCCGTTTTCAAATTCATCACTTGACGTATATACTAACCTTAACCAATAAATCAGCCATATACATTGTATCGGAGAATTTAGAAAGTAGGCCGATTTGAGAATATCCTTAAATCAGACCGTGATTTGAGATAATGACGTCAGTGGATGCCGATTTGAGTCTGGAGGCTGATCTGAGTCTATCATAAAAAATATTCATATGTGAATATTATCAAAAGATACATTAATAGAGACAGATGCCACTGACTTAAATCAATTTACCAATTCATTCAGAGCCTACACTGTATATAATACTGAAATTACACTCCATCTGATTTTTACAATCTGGGATCAACATACAATGTAAGATGACAATAATCACATTTTTGTCCCGTCTCAATTATTTTAACATTAGATCTTTATGTTCTACACTTATCACCTGAATCTAAAATAAGTGTCTACTTTTCAAGGTCTGGATACAAAATAATATAAAAAGGTAACATTAGCTTTTATCTTCTGATCTCAGTATTTAATCAAATGTTTGGTTTCATTATTAAAACATTAAGAGGTAATGCTTACCACATGATAAGCAAATGTTTTGTGAATGATCCTGATGTTTATGTAATCAATAATGACTTTACATAGCATACTTAACTTTGTCAAATGCTTCATTACAAGGACAAATAATCAAAGCACTGATAGTGCTCAAATATCAGACACCTTTTTAAACACAATGGTATGGTTCGGTAAACTTCTGTATGATGCTCGTCTTGCAGTTACCATGTAATATTTCGATAATTTTATACTAATGTCATTACTGTTGGCCTTGCTTGCTTCTGTCTTACTAATTAAAGTGGCTATAATATACACTCTTACATATATTGGTTCATTTTCATATAATTTTTTTTCTGGAAATGTTTTCAGATACTTTAATATAAACAAACATGACCGAGTGGCCATTTAAATTTTGCAGACAATGCCAAACCTGCAATTTAGGACAAAACAAATGAAGCTGTAAAGTCAGAATATATCTAATATTAGTCTTCGTGCTAACCCCCTTATTGCCCGAAGCCAGGGACAAATTAAACTGGATCCGAACAAGTGAAAATTATGAAAGAATTTGTTTGAATAAATAGAATTGTTTTCTTAATTTTGCTTTCGGGCAAGTTGGTGAATAAAATTAAGGCAAAGACTGTGATATAATAATGAAGAAAAATGAGCAACCTTGGTCAAGATTATTTTTGATTATACTCAAGTAAAGGCTCTCGACAGGCAGCCGATAGAGAATATGTGTCACAAATGACCAGCAATACGTTGTTTGTTGCAGCTATAGTCACAGTCTTGTCCTGCTTTCCTCTTTTGTGATTATTCATTGGATATTTAGCAAAAGTAACAACATGACGGGTGCAACTAGATGAGTAGGGTCGTCTCATCCTTCTGAGGCACCTGAGTTCATGGCTGTCTTTAAGTGGTGTTCATGTCACTCAAAATTTTAGTTTTCTGTGATGTGTTTTGTCAACCATTGCTTGTCATTTGTCTTTTTTCTTTTGGCCATATCGGCATTAATATAAATTGTTTGTCTTTCTTTGATTTATAACTTCTGATTAACCCTTGGGTATCTTCAAATTATTTTTACTATCAATTTTAAATGAAATTCATTTCTTAATTTCAGGTGCATTGCTGTCCTGAATAATGAAGTCAGTTTTTACCATTTATTTAAGGAATATTTGAAATTGTTGAACAGGTTATACGATATAACCTGGGTTGGGTCAGTTTACGCTTAATAAACTGCAAAGTGGTTTATGAAAAGCGTAAACTGACCCAAACCAGGTTATGCAAGTACATTTTAATTTAATTTTTACAACAAAATTTAATGATTCCTCAATTTTAATTGCGATTATTTCATGTGACTATTTGAATTTGTCGTAAGCGGTTGAACACGTTGGTGACGTCACAATACCAACCCAGGTAATCGAGTATATCCAATGTTGCTCCAGGCGGATCAGCCAATCGGATTGCAGTATTCACATCAAATTAAATTATTGTTATTTGTTTAATATATGTTGATCATTATATCAGTTACAGAGTTCCGCAGACTTCAAAAATGTTGATAAAAATAGGTCCAGCAGACATCTAAGAAAAGTCTCTGAAAGTCCTATTGTCTGACAGAAAAAATAGTTCTCGTCTACGACTACTATGAAAAGTACATCTGTATTTTCCTGATTTACCGTAATGTTTGAATATCCAGGTACAATGTACATCTGATTAGGGTTATGGTGTTTAATGCCACTTTCAACAATATTTCAGTTATATCTCGGCGGTCAGCTATAATTTATTGGTGGAGGAAAGCAGAGTAACCGGAGAAAACCACCAACCTGTTGCAAGTCACTGACAAACTTGATCACATAATGTTGTATCGTGTATACCTCGCCATTAGAGGACTCACAATTTTAGTGGTGATAGACACTAATTACACAGGTAGTAAATCAAATTACAAATGTACCATACAATCACGACCATGACCGTTCCTGCTGATTACGATCATGTTATATAATATTTATTACCAAAGCAACCGTGGGTTCATTTACAACAAACGAGTAATATACATGTACATGTGTATGTGCAAACGTGCTATAGAAATGACTATGCTATTTAATAATGGAAGATAAAATCAATTGTTCTTTTTAATTTAAACTTCAATGTTATGAAAAGAACCTTCATATATATTGTATTTTTCCGACCAACATTTTTTTTTACTGATAGGTTAAAATAAATGTTTAAAGAGAGATAACTCCAACAACAACAAAAAAATGTTTAAAGAGAAATAACTCCCACAAAAAAAATGTTTAAAGAGAGATAACTCTAACATGACATCCGTAAAATATTTTGTTATTACACACGACTTATACAATGAATAAAGCATGTTCAACCAAATTTCATTTATATATCATCATAAATATTGTGAATGGAGCAACGAAGTGTGGGATTATTTTAAAGAGTATGCACAAATGAGAGAACTGGTCAATAACTGAACAGCAGCATAGTGAGCTTTCTCATAAAACATTATTATTGGAACTAACACAACTACAAGGACATTACTACCGGTACACATTTATATTACTTTGCACTTTTATACTGGTTGAGCATAACCTGCAATATTTTTGCCATAATGTAAGGGGGTGGGATTGGTTCATGGATGTGTGGAATCTATATGCCAATACACTGAATCTGATAGCCTCAAAGACAATTCACTAAGTGCAAAGAATATGATATTTTGCCAACATACATGTAAACAAGGACAGTATGCTGTGAACGACCGTAGATAAATTATTATTACCAGTAGCTCATACATGTACATGTAGCTAATGAAAAGTAAAATTTGAGGGTTGTACATGATTACTATATACAGTGTATATAACCCAAAAAAATCAAAATTGATGCATCTCATTATTAGATTTATTGATAAAGAGAAGATATGACTTTGTAAAGAAATACTACTATAGATGATACATGTACATGTATATCAATAGGTTTTTCTCAGATAGTAAATATGTTGAGGGTTTAGGTTTGGGTTTTATGGTGTTAATGCCAAAATCAACAATATTTCAGTTATAACTTATATCGTGGTGGTCAACTTTATTGGTGGAGGAAACCGATGTACCCGGAGAAAACCACCGACCTGTCGCAAGCCACTGACAAACCTTATAAGTTTAACATAATGTTATTGTTGCATTGAATATACGATCCATGAACCATACGATCATGACCACAACAGCCCCTTTAAATATACTGAATAAAATCTGTCATTATTAATAATTTGCTAAATTTCCCTTCAATCTTTACATCTAATAACAGGCTTGTTAACACATGTACAATGTAGTATACTATTGACATTTGTATAAGGAATGTTAGAAACAGCATACATTGTATGAACACATGTCAGACTTCAACATGTTTTAGCAACAGAAGGGTGGCAGGACAAATGAGACCAGCGTACACCTGTAATTGATCATCTTGTGCAGTGTTTGCCTGTAACGGGAATGGATGATGAAAGTTAAGCAATCTGTAAGGCCCGAAAAAACTACTCATAGAGAAGACATATGACATGTAGCTCATAATATCAGATGACATCACTTTGCCTTCTTAATAATGAAATGCCTTTTGATGGCCAGATAAGTAAAAAGAATATCAACATGTATCTGTATACAGTTCTTTCGAGCCACGAGACCCATAACTATCAATATACCATCTGCAGGATCAATTAGTTTTGATATCATGACCACCCCCTCTCGAAAGTTTGATATTGGATATGACTCCATAGGTCTGTAAAAAAAAAAGAAATTTACATTCATTTGAAAAAAATGTGATGGCTGCCATCTTAGAGGAAAGATAGATAATTTTGAAAGGAAACCCACCAATAACGATAACTGGCATATTTGGTCTAAGTTGATTCATTGGTTTCAAAGACGTCCTTCACTTTTTGTGGTTAAAATAAAGCCATTTCATAATTGTAGATACATGTATATGTATCAGCAAGCTTGACCATGGACTATTGTCGGCAACATGTTTTGAGAGTGTCACGTTTCCTGATCGTTCAGGGCTCACCAAACCAGGCGAAGTGGGCGACTTTTTCGCCTTGGTTTCAATGAAATTGCCCAATTTCTGTCAAAAAGCGATGTTTTAGTCACCCTGTCAGTCTTTTCAATCCATATTTTTTTCACCAATAATCATACTTTTTCCTCAATAATCACGTAAAAGGAGCTCCCATGTTCCTGAAATTCGACCCATACAGGGCTTGATGTTCAATATTTTATTCCAAACTCGTTAATTGCATCCTTTTTAAAATCATTGTGCACGTTCGTTTTGTGAAAGGTATTGGGACATGCGGTAGTGGGGAAAGAAACGTTAAAATTGTTATCGATTTTCTGAAGTCGCCCTGTTTTTACTATGTGTGATGAGTTCTAAAGACTTCTTTGGTAGATTACGGAAAAAAAGTAGGCACATTGTAGCTGCTATAAAAGACAAAATTTTTCGTCCCTACCCAACTCTCCACGCAAATGTAAGTTGCAGTCAAAAGTTATTGATCCATCCATTCGCTTGTTTCTATATAATTTTTACATATTATTAAACTTGTTCTCGTCCTGAATATATTTGAAATACTTGTGTCTACAAACAGTGCCACATGATCTTTGTTGCTGTTTATTTATTCCGCTGATGTAAAACTCTGGAGTCTGGAGATCCATCACCCTGTATTTATCACCACCTAATTAACACCAACTATTAATAATACTAAACCGAGTTAACCAGACTCTGTATTGCAACTTCAGTAGGAAAACAATATTGCCTTTTCAAATAAAATTCTTCTATTGATGTTATATAATTAATACCAAGTTAACAGTATTTCGGCCACATTGTATTACAAGATCAAATAGACATTAACCATTGATTGAATTCTCATCACTACCAAAAATGTTCACAACAAGAGGTGAGAAACGATTCACCATGTATAGACTTGATGTATCAAAATATTTTCTATCTAGACTAAGTTTTCAATATTTTTAAAACCCATTTCGTTTTAACTGGTATCCGAATTTGACAGGTATTCAATGCACTTCCATCACTGGCATCAGTTAACCAATCAAATTTACTGTAATATCTGTTATCATAAATAAACATCTTTCGTAATTGTTAGTTTTAACAAAATGTTGGCATGGTGATAACTATATTTTTATGGCTTTTCTATAATAGTCAGGTTGTCGATTTTTAGTGTCTTTCATGTCCAATGTCCATTGTACATTTGTATTTGCCTGTTTGATTGATTGATGTTTAACGTCCAGCGAGCAATTTTTCAGCTATATTCAGGACGAGAGCATTAAAAAATTTAAATGCCACGGGACTCGAAACAAGGAAAAGTGATGGGTAGGGACGGATAATTTAGCCAGTGCAACAGGTCTCCTATGGACCACTGAGCTGTTACACTGGGTTCTTCAACGTGCGAAGAGTGTGGCAATCTCTCAACACAGGACCTCGGTTTTATCTATGTCTCATCCGAAGGACGGGTTGGTTGTGGATTTATACATCACACACAACCGACGGACGCCCCTTCAAGCCGAAGAAGCTCTCGGTCCCATTTTTATACCCCTGGGTTGACCCCTTTTAGAGGACTAGTGCTTCTAGGACGGAGAAACCTGGTGCCTATTCTACCCCCAGCACACCCTCTGGGAGGGGGGTATTTGCCCGTTTGTGTTTTAAAATTCAAGAAATGTATCAAATGGAAATAAACAGGCCAGCAGAGTAACATTTCAGCCCTACACATAATGACAACCATTTCCAAAAATAATTTGAAAACATTCAACTAAATTTAATGTCTGTATTCATTTAGATATACTGGTGTCCAAAACATGATCTGCTTACCATTTTGGAGTTCACCCTCAGGTTTTAGTGGGGATCATGTTGCTCTAGCTTTAGTTTTATTGTGTAGTGTTTGGTGGCTCATTATTGGTCGTTTTGTCCTTTTTCATTTGACCACTGTATTGTTTTTCCAACTACAATTTACAGCTTCTGATTACCTCATTGGTAATTGTTTGTGCTGTCGGAAGTATGTCAATATTTCCATGTCCATATTTCTTAAGATTTCTGAGATAAATTTGATGGAAAGGGGCCAAACAAAATGTCAATTTCCAAAATTTTAACATTTACAGTGTTATAATTTTTTTAAATAAAAAGGTTAAAAAAATCTTCCATTTTAAGTTTTCCTGTAGATCATGACAAACAGAGGGCTACGCTGAACATATCATGATACAGTCAACTTTGCTTATTTACATATGTAAATGTCAGAGAATATAATTCTATTATCCAGTGTATTCGATTAGCTGATCGATTATTGAGATAATAAAATCTTGAATCTTGAAATAAACATACTTTTATCAAGGGGAGGTAATGAAGTTAATGAAATGACATGATTTTTCAAAGCATTCCTTGTCTGTTCTTGAGTAAATATTATTTTCGAATGAATACGATTCTTTAATTACTGATTTTAATAATGAAATAAACAAAATAAAAATGTCAAGAATTAATTGTTTATTATTTCCTGCATTCAGCTTTACAATATTTACATCCTTGGTTGTGTATTATCTATAAGTCAGGAATCGTGTGGTGACATGAATGCAGTTTATTTTTAAACAAATGTTCCACTGGTAAGTTGTCTATTGGCTGATGTAATGCATGTTTCTTTGATAATATGAAGAATTATGGTCGACAATACAAAAAAATAGTATTTCCAGCTTTGAAACAGTGTATTGATAATGCAATTATTTTTGATATCACTGCATATTGAACTACATATGGTTAATACTCGACCCCCAATTTTTAATAAATGAATCAAGTGTGTTTGCTTGCCCATTTGCTTCTCATGAACATGCTTTGATATGTCTGAAGTGGTGCTGACGACTATTTTGAGTACCTTTTTCCAGTTATTTATAGCTGTATCGGAAGGTGATACGACATGAAAATTGTGGTTCATTTGAACATACAGACAGTGTTACCAACTACATAAAACATCGCAATATTTAATTACAAATATCGCCACGTTAGTTTTCATTTCTAATATGCTAAATCGATCTATTCTCAAATGCATTTGATATGGACTGAACAACTACACTGTAACTAGCCACTACATTGTATGTCAAAACAAACCCTCTAAAATAACAAGATGGGACCAAGTTGTTGGTTTGTTTGTTTGCTGGTGTTTAATGCCACTTTCAACAATATTTCAGCTATATCTTGGCAGTCAGTTTTATTGGTGGAGGAAACCGGTGAACCCGGAGAGAACCAACGGCCTGTCACAAGTCACTGACATCACAATAATATCAAGTTGTTGGATTCGACAATATGAATATTATTGAATATAACAAGTTATAGATCCAATATGAGATCTAATAACACAACTTAGAGTTTGTAAACTTCTGGATCATATACAAAAAAAATGTACTAGAATAAAGACATGCTAACAGGACATGCAGGAGGGGGTATTGATTTTCACAACCCTTTGAATAATGTCAAGATCACTAATTTGCTAAAAGATTACATTTAAAAAATATGAAAACAATTTCAGAGTAAAATTTACCACAGTAATTCTGATAAAAACAGTAGATAATTTACTAATCTTTCATGTTGTTTTTAAACAGCGTGTTGAAATAACGGAGTCTTATTTTCAATATTTACACTTTTTGTTCGGACTCAAGTGGAACAAATTCGTATAAAAAGGTACGCGGTTAGCAGAGAATTTAAAATGGTATCATGTCAAAACACAGTGTGAAATAGATTTCATGTAATTTACCTGCAAACTTTGATATCAAACCATTTTGTGCCTAACATCCGGGCAATATGTATTCATGACCTGAAACAAGGTCACGGTCAATACACATTGCATAGCGTGATTTGCAGTTCCCGATTTCCGGAACTAAACAATTCCAATCTTCGGTGCAAGGAGACTCCACATTGGTTCTGTTTTCTGAGGATTATTAAAACAATATGTTACGTAAAGATTGCAGAATTCAGAAGGTTACGCGGACCTCGAGGAGAACACCTAAACTGAAAGCACCAACCAAAAAACCATTTTATCAAGAGGGGTCAGAGCTTGAATGTTGGAAGAAAAAAGGGTTTTCAAACCACTAAGCGATATGGACCCTACGATAATACAATATTAGGGAAGATGGAGGGTTTTAATTATTTATGAGGTTTTTTTATCTTCATTTTTTTTTATCTAGGAAAAGATTAAAAAATGAAGGTCATTGTACTTTTAACACGGGTATCCATGATTATTTCTATATATAGTCTTATATTATAAATTTCTGAAATAGCCCATGCCCATGGAAGTTATTCAAAACGGAATATTATCCCCCCAAAAAATGGTTCATCGTGCTTTTTATGAAATTAATATGTGGAAATGTGCAAATATTTTGGGGTTCAGCAAGGATTTATATAGTATAAATCCTTGGGTTCAGTAAGCCTAAGGTTTAAAAATTACCAAAACACTGATGCTCTGCTGGCTCTGTTAAAAACTTAATCTCCTTTTTTTACCCCTAATAGTATCCTTAGCAAAAAGGGCTTTGTTCTGAAAATGTTGAACAAAAAAATGTAATTTATTACAAAAATTTGGGTATAAGTTATATTTCTCTTTTTAGACATCACTGGACGTTAAACATCAATCAATCAATCAATCAATAAATCATCTTTTTAGACAACATTTTGAGTAATCAGTAAATTTTAATTTGAGGAATTAAAATTTTTAAGAGTTTGTTTTTTACCTTTTTATCATAAACTCTGTAATAATACTCCCAGGTAAAAAAATAAGAGAATTAACTAGTCCATCCACAGGGACTCGGATAACTAGATTGCCATTGCCAGAGATCGCATATTTGTCAGAAATAGTTATCCGAGTCCCTGTGGTCCATCAGCCAAGTCTTAAAAAGCCTCTAATAACAAAGTTTGTGTGATACCCCTGTAGACCGCATTTTTATTGCATGAAATTAAAGTTTGATATCTAAATTGTTGATTTCCATGCATGTATTGTACTAATTGTGATTTTCTTTCCTGTTATGAGCTTTTTTTGTCAGTTTGTTGGTTTTGTACTTTTCAAATGTTTTTCATTTTGTCAATCTAGATAACAGTTTAGATCATTATCGACAGAATGTAATCAATTACTGGGTTATTTGTTTTGGGTCTGTTTGACTTTGGTTTAGTTAGGTGCGTTTGACTTGTATTTTCCCATTTCATTTTTCTTACTGATCATTGATGTCGATAGACTAGTTTTGTAGGTTTTCTTGCTATTTTTGATATGGTAACTCTTGCTTCCATTGTTGTTGCACATTTTGTTTATTGGTTTGTCACATGATTGTCATTATATTTTACTTTTTGACGTTAATTTTTTTTATCATTTGTTTACTGCATTGCTGTTAATTTGTGAACGAGTTTTTGGTGATGTAGTTTCATAATTATATTTTGAGGTTATTTTGTCATTTTGTAGGGTTGTTTTTTCTAGAATTTTAATGGTTTATTTTTTTTCTTCTACCCTGTTGTTATATTTGAGTTTTTTCTGAGTTTTTTTCTTGTTGGTATTTTTGTATATTTTTTATTTTTATCTATTGCATATTTTGTTATATTTGTCTCTATAGTGTAATACCTTGCTCAAAATGAGCGACAGTAAACTTACACTTAAGACAAATCAAAAGAAAAGTCAGAAACAGATAAACTGGAAAGAGTGTCTTTGCCACAGTACTGGTCAAGCTGACGATTTATCAAATTCTTTGGAGTAGACTTGGGAGACGTTTAGAAATACAGCCGAAATAAGAAATGACCTTGTTCACAATTTTCTAAAACACTACTGGAGTGCCGGTCCAAGGGGTGGATATCAATGGCGATGTTATCAAACTTTTACCAGCAAACGTAATCTGAAGTATCCACTGAAGCGCAAAATGGACGACAATGTCAAAGTACCAGTCACAAGTAAACCAGACAAATTACCTAGAACATAATTTGTGACGTTCAAAATGTGTTATTTGCTTAGAAGACAAGTAATGTGCTGACAGAAAATACTGGAAACAGTTACGCCAATGTTCGACCGAAGACGGCGTTTCCTCGTTGAAGAGGACTGTGCCAAATGACTGTTTTCTCGTGAAAAGATTGGAATTGGGTTCTATATTTTATATCATAAAACATGCTACAAAAACTGACAAGGCTTCTTTACAAAGTTCATGAGAACATGGAAAATATATCAGGTAATGAGGAATCAGTAAGATTTGACAGCTCTTTTGATATTTTGGCTTCCGGAATTGAAACAAATGTTTCAAAAGCATGGAAAGTGGTAACTATGTCAGAGCTTTAGTCTCGGTTTCGTCAGCTTCTTAGAGAAGACGGCATTGCGGCCTCAAATTACAAGTCTTTGTATTTGCAAAATATAATAGAAAAACGCTTCAGAAACAAACTTTCATTTTGGCGGTAAAATGATAACAGTTCATATATAGTTTAGTTTAAACATATTTTATTGTCTTATAAATGTACAATTAGATTGGAAACAAGTTATATCAACTTAGTATATCCGCTCTATACAATAATGTTATATACATAAATAAGAAAATGACAGCAAGTTACATAATATAATAAAGTTATACATGAATATATTTGATAAATTTGATAAACAAACGTA
>MJUT01009703.1:656074-671335 GCA_002080005.1 Gigantidas platifrons
TACCGAAGAAAATTTACCGAAATGGTATACCCTAACTGATAGGTATGCTTGACTTTGTTTTTTCCAGCTATTTTACGGTACCCTTAAAGGGCCGCCTGTTGTACTATTTTCCGCATATTTTAGCTGAGTACAACACTTGAATAAATGCTCTACATATATTTATCCTTCGATTTGTGCAACAACAAAAATGCGGTCTACAGGAGTATCCAGCACCACAATTTTTTTCTGGGTCTAGCTGATGGACTAAACTTACTTCAATAAAATGAGATAATTTTCAGTACATTGATCAGTACAAAAACGATGAAAGCCTAACATGCGTGCACAGGAAATTAAATGCACAAATTGAAAGTCACTGCCAACCTTAATTCAAATTTATATCTTTAAAAATAGATCGCTTTTCAAATTCTCCGATATATCCTGATCGTTTGATTTTATCATTTAATTTAATGTACATTTTTGTATATTGGGAAAAAAGCTATTACTGTGAAATAATAATGAACTGAAACAGAACAGAAACGTCATTTTTTCAAATTCAATGCAAATACGAATTATGAAATAAAGGTTTACATAGTGATCCTCTAGGCCATTTTCCACCAAATGTATTGTTGAATGTATACATTTGTATTTTTAATTTTTTTTTATTGAAAATAATGATGTGTTGCCAGGACCTTGGGACACATTTAAAAATCATACACCCAGGATCCTGCCATGATCACTCACCCCTCAGTTGTTATCTTGAAAAAAAAAGTTCACAAAACAATGTATACAATTGATTAGTACTTACCATGCGTGGAAACCCGTCAGTTTTGCAAACACTTCTGTACAGTTAAAATTCCGGGCAATGATACCGTTCACACAAAACCCATTTAACTGTACAGAAGTGTGTGCAAAACTGACGGGTTTCCACGCAGTGAATGTATGCTAACAATAAAGTCTGATATGTGGGCCCTTCGGTGAATTACTTGGTTTTGTTAGTTTTCCTTTTTTTAAATTGTACAACTGTATAAACCTACCTCGAGGCGATGTTCAAGTATCCGTGCGTGTGACGTAGCAAACCACCCGTGAATACATGCTCGATCGATCTGTGTAGTGTTTTGTAGATCCTTATTTGTTCTTTTTCTTTTTGACCATTGTATTGTCAGTCATTCGATGTACGGCTTCTTATTACCCTTTTGGATAATTTACATGCATATTTATTTTAGTTATTGTAAATATCTGTCTTGTCGTTGGATATCAAGTTATCAGAAGGAAGTTGGCATCCATTCCCCGGCTTAACCCCGCCACATATTTGTTCCCGTTCTAAGGCAGGGGCAGGATTTCTATCGCTATATTTCGTGGTCTTTTCTGTATTCACTTGTTTGAGGTGATGAATGGTTATTCGTTTTGTTAATTGGATGAATTATTGACAAAATATGTATTCCTCGCAGGCTTCATAAAAACCACATTGAAATGATTTCCTGCCATTCTTATTTTTTTTAAAGCAATTGTTTGTCCACTGTTCAAAAGCAGCAATGGTTCCTTGTTGTAGTAAAGTTGAAGTCACGTCGAAAGTTTTAAGAACGTCTGCTTTACCATGATTATGACTTGGTCAACCATTACGAAACATCTGGATCACAGATGACCATATATGGATATGTTCCTTTTGTCGTAGTTACAATTCCATAATTTTTTCCGGGTTCATGATTTATCACCGAATATGACTTATCATCGGATTTTTAATATGAGTGACACGTCCAATAGAGTTTATGTTGGTCAATCTTTGGTTTTTGGTGTGGTGAAAACGGTGTTTAACAGAACATACTTTGTATTGGTGTGAAATCCATATACAAAGGATTGTTACCAAAACAATACATTTAATACAAAACAAAGAAACTGTTAAAGGGGCATTATCTGCCAAATCGTAAATTTGTGTTACCCATAAAAACTATCAGATATGATTGATGCCTTAATAAAACGTGTTTCTGTAACTTATAAATGTTATGAAATGTACGCGCATCGGGGAAAAAACGTGCAAGTGTTCGTGTTTTGAGATCGATCAAGAAATGGACACCATCTTAATTATCGACAGAGTTTACGGAGTTTGTCGAATCGTCATTAAATCAGGACAACAATGCACTTATTTTTTTTTTTTTTTTTTTTTTTGTGAATCTGCTTTTAGTCGGTGTTAATTACGGACAAAGAACCATGCAAGTTGGCAGTTAATAAGAGCCAAAATACAAATTTATTCGTTTTTACCTGTCACTAGTAAGGTCAATTGCATACGGGCTAAGCGAGGTCAAATTATTTCTTGCAAGCAAATAAGTAATCGGTGGTAATTTTCGTTCTCAAAAGGCGGAAAGTGGTTCGATAAGCTGTTTAATGTGAAATATTTACCTTTATTTCATAATTTTAAAGCTATTTACCAATTTCCAAAGCATATAATTTTTTTGGGTCAAAATCGTAGCTCATGCCTCTTTAAATGCAATCAAACTACATATACATGTGTGTTTTGACGGCCATTGATTGTCTGTTTGTACCTTTTCTATAAGCCATTGTATTGTCTGTTCTTCGATTTACGGGTTATGGTGACCCTTTAAGCCGATTTATATTGAATATGAAAAACAGGTATATTTAGATTTAAAACACAAATCTTCTCCCCAGAACTCACTGAACCAAATTAAACCAAACTTTGCTGTGATGGTTCTAAATTGTGTCCGATAGCCCTGCCCTCCATTCAAAAAATAGAAATTCCTTTCCTGTCTGATTACTGCTTTATTTATTTATTTCAAGTTTAATTTACATGTATTTTTTCCATTGAAAAGTTCCTTTATGTAAAATAGCAACAGATTTGTTGCGGCTTTTATTGTTTCAAAGATACGAGTTAATAAAATCACAAAAAAAAACAAAAAACAAAAAACAACAACAACAAAAACCAAAAAGGGAATGATGGGGACCATTCTCGAAGCCCTATAGCTACTACAAAGGTAGTCGCCAGTTCGACAATCGTGAAAATAATTGTATGTCGTCGAGGTCAAATTGTAAGCCACTGTTGGTGTCCATTAATTTCTACCCCCGTTGAAAGTAGCATTCATCCATGTGAAATATTTGTAAAAATGTACGTAGAAAATTACATCCATCATTTAAAAATTTACTGTATTCTAAAATACAATGACTAAAACTCCTCATAAAACAACATTGTTTCCTTTGTTTTATATACAATAACATGTATAGGGATAAAGAAGTAAAGAAAGATGATGATTTATAAAAAAAAAAAAGAGAAAAGTGTAAAGGTCAAGATATGTGATACACAGTCCAGACAGGCGTAATAAACCAGTTGTCTACAACGATAAACTGATTATTGATTATGTATAAATGAATATCTCCCAAAAACCAACAATTTATTAAATTTTAGTTACAACTAATTGACCACCATTTGTTATGACCAGACGAATTACTTCATAATAAAAACTTCATACTAAGCTTTTTTCTCCCAAAAATCTATAATGAACTAAACTACATAATAATTCAATCAATCACTGTTTGTGTCTTTGCTGCAATGTGCATAGGATATCGATGGTCTTTTACCAAATGTATAATTTTTGAGTCGATCGGAAATTCAAGATGGCTACCATCGCAATTCATAGTTT
This sequence comes from Gigantidas platifrons, assembly GCA_002080005.1. Taxonomy (NCBI): domain Eukaryota; kingdom Metazoa; phylum Mollusca; class Bivalvia; order Mytilida; family Modiolidae; genus Gigantidas; species Gigantidas platifrons. Next base: position 659,701 of record MJUT01009703.1, read on the forward strand.
TAATATAGGGAAATGTTTTCAGAAAGTGTAAATTGATTGTACCTAAACTGTCAATGAATAAGCAGAAAGTTTTATTTTCAGTGATGGTCGGAAATCTATTATGCCACCACATTGCACACTGTAATTATGATATATCGACTATATCTGAAAACGATTATAAGACAATAGCAGTAATAGACGGTAGTTCCGAGTACAATCTCTTGCAATATATACACAATAATTTTGTCGCACCTTCAGATTAATTAATGCAATTCTAGATTTAGTTCTGGTGTAACTAAGTTTAGACGCTGGAGACTACATTCTCTGGCTATAGTATAACAGATAGGCTTACTCAATCTGACTAAGGAACACTTTTTCTTAGATTTGTATAATGGACGAATCACATACATTTCAGAAAATAATTCTAGGTTACCCAACTGTTGATCTCCTAGGAAATCTACGATGGCCAACACCACACATGGCATAATTCTGGCATAGGACACTATGAGAAAAGGGGAAAAAATTCTTCAGAAACTATAAATTTGAAGGAACCCAAACTGTACATACATAATCATAGGATGGTCCTGTACAAAATTTCAATATGTTGTGTAGATTGAAAATTTAAGATGGCCATCACCACATGGAAAATTTATTAGCCTGTGGGGGGGAAATATTTTAATAGCAAACTTTGTTGGAATATGTCTTAGATATCGATAGTCTTTGAAGAAATGTGTCGATTGGAAATTCAAGATGGCTGCCGTCGCTATTAAGTTTTAACATAGAACCCTATGGGAAAAATATTATATTCTTAGAACTATAAATTCTTTGTACTCCAAACTGTAAATGAATAATCATTGGATGGTCGCTTACAATGTTGTTGTGTTGATCGACAATTTATTGTAACTACCACCACCACAAGGCATAGTTTCTACATATGACCATATGGGAAAAAGAAAAAGAAATCTTTGATAGTAGCTTTGAATCCAAAATTTAGTCTTTGGATTTTCATTTTCATTTTTTGTGTCCATCGGAAATTTAAGTTTGCTAACTTCATATATACGACATTGTTATTACTCTATTTTATTTAACTGGTCGGGCGGAGTTGACCTTTAAATTTACATGAGAGCATTCGATTTTATTTTGCGTATGTACAGGGCAGTTCCCGTTATTGACATTATTGAACTGTATTCAGCAGTGTCACCGAAATCAATTCATATAAAAGGAATAGAACGCACGATTGAATATAGCTGTATAAATGAAATTGATCAGTTAACCTGATCCTCCTAAATACATGGACTTTCCTGTAATCAGTCAACCCGTGTTAAGCCACGCCCAACCAGTTGAAAAAAATAGAGTAATAGAATAAGTTTTTTTTTTTTAGTTTAAACATATTTTATTTGCCAATTAAACAGACAAAATGGATTAGACACAAGTAAAACATACTTATGAAGTCTTCTCCAAATTACAATTTTGTTACAGTAAAGAAGTACATAAAAGGCATGCATTACTATATGTAGCAGTAATAACGAATCAATGATGATATTCACACAAAAAACAAACAAAAATGAGAGAATTTTTTTTTTTAGAAACAATTAAGATTAAGATGGATTCATATGATGTGCATGTTCACCCAATTCAATTCCAGTTATACGATAAGGAATCTCTTTGAACATTTAATATAATCAAAAACATATTTAAATATAATACAATTTTGTTCATAAGTTAAATTTTCATTGCCACTTGTCAGAAATTCAATGTCTAGTGTGTAACAGGTTGTAATTCTATTGATATTACCTATCAATGTAGTTCTGGCTTGTGTGTATATGGGACATTCTAAAAGGAAATGTTTTAAATTTTCAAGGGCAGCTCCACATCGACAAGATGGGTCAGATACGATTCCAACTCGAAATAAATCAAAATTCAAAAACGAAGCTGAACTTCTTAGCTGAGTTAAAATAATATTTAATTTCCGAGGACCACAGAAAAAATGTTTGGGGACAGAATGATTTTCTGTTTCATCGACTTTCTTTAATTCTGATTTGAATTTTGACAAGGTATCAACGTTTCGAATATTGTTATTTAAACTATTCCACATTTTTATTGTGGAGGGGATAAATGAATCACTAGTCGAAGAAAGTCTACAGAAAGGTAAAATGATATCATTTCCATTTCTCAACGGATACACTGAGGTACTTTGTATGGTGGGGGGAATCAAAGTACAAAGATAATTAGGGGTATTTTTATTAACTATATTATAAAAAAGTTGAAGTTTCCTTCTCCTCCGTCTCACAGATAATAATTCCCAACCTGTCTCTTTATATAAAATTTCAGTTTTTGTAAAAATAGGTAACCCTGTAACAATTCTGGCAGCTTCCAGTTGAAGTTGTTCCAGTTTTTGTGAATTTCCAATCCCACAGTTATCCCATAATTCACATGCATATTCAAAAAGTGGTCTAATGTACACAAGATATAGTTTACCTAAATTAGTGCGACTAAGACGGTATTTTAATTTACGTAGAATATTCAAATGTTTAGACACACTTCTTTTAATATTATCAACATGGGTATTCCACTTAGCATCATTGCTAAATGTAACACCTAAGTGTTTATGAGAAGTGGTAATGGGCACTGATTTGTTTTTTTTCTCAAATACCCCAAACATGTTTGAACACAACGTGCACGAATAACTAAGTGAGTGATACACGATCAAATGAACCTCTAGTTGGGCCAAATATAGCACCTTTTCGAGAACTTCTGGATTTGTCTCCGAAGTTAGTCATGTGTTACACCTTAATAATCAGATTTGATCAATTTAGAAAGTGGATTATTTTAAGTAAGTTATTGTTGACTTCGAATGTACTCTTTAAAATTATCGAAGACGTGATTATGCTCTAAATTGGCTAAGCAACAGTTTTCCATGGATTATGAACAATAAAACCCGATGTTCGCATTTGGGCTTTAAATGTTCATAAAACATGAACAACTGTTATTCGTGACAAGAACTTGTTTGCACATGAATAAAACATGCACATAAAAAGTGTGTTTTTGGATGGGAATGTTTTCCTCGGATAATGTATTTCTAAGTGTGAAAACATTTTGTTTATATAAAAGACAAGTCTTCTAGAGACATTATTCATAAAAACTTGGCATCATCATCTAAATTCTTCATTTTTTTTTCTTCATTTCTGTGATATTTAGATATGTAGAGTTGTCTCTCTTAGGTCATAAAATATCTCTGGGACAGTTAACGTTGTCTTTCATCTCCGCTTTATTCATAATTATACGATATAGAGAGATCTGTATAGATATAAAGGTGGCATATGGAGGTATTTCTTGATAGCCATAAATAAAATGGGGGGAAATGGACAGCAAGATTTACTTTTGCATTGGAACGGGCCATCAACAACTCTTGAACAAGCTTATTGGGAGCTGTTGCAAATTGTCTTTTATATGCAAGGAGTGGACCATTCTAGAAATACGAGATAAAAGCGAGTTACAAATTTCATTCGTCTCGTATAATGTGCACACGATGAGTTGTGTCCAGCAGCGGAGAAAGTAAGTATTATTTCTATCAGCTGCTTGGGGCGTGGAATTACCCTTTTTTTTTTCTTGCAAACGCTCTTTTTATTTTCTGTTTACATATTTGTTTCTATTTTTTCTTTATTATTTCATGTTTCTTTATTGTTGTATTCTTATCCATGCCCATACATGCGATAGTGTAGGCTTTTTGAACGGAATAGAATCTATGCAGGTTGAGGGGAAGTTAGGTTCCATTAGCCCCGCCGCACTTTAGTGCCTGTTCCAAACTAGGACCTGGATCTCCAACGTTATATGTCGTTGTCTTTTTTGTGTTCAATGATTTGAGGTGAGAGGTGGTGGTTCGTTTGTTTTGTTGATATTGGTGGTATTGCTGATCATCACAGTTTAAAACTTTCTTTTAGGAATCTCTTTAAGAGTAGGGGTGGTACATGATAGCTGTTGTTACCATACGAATATATGAAGCTGGATCAAGAGCACAACAAATAAAGGTAAGTATGCTGTTATAACAAGGAAATTTGATTAATAAATGTATAAACAAGACTATTAAATTGGTATTTGTTGCTTCTCCGCTAAGTACGCAGCATTGAAGAGTCGGAATAATGTGTCCAATGGAACACCATGTCTACCCGCCAACTGTTGTTTCAGTAGGCCAGCACAATAAAAAATCAACTAAGCGTTTGGATCTAGTACAAAGTGGGCATCATTTTATATCATCTCAACGAAATGTAACTGCTCTCGCAATGATATAGTTGAAAAAAAAGTACAAATGGCGTTAACGCTCACTCCACGACCTTTCAGACTACCTTCAATGTGAAAAACAGAGACTGAACAACTCGGAGGTGCTTCAGAAAGGCAAGGCTGCTCCACACCTCCACAATGGTCGTGTGACAAATTGATTCTGGTGTCACATAGTTATTTGTTTGTCGTATATTGTGTCTCCTGTATGTTGTAACGGTAATAATCATGAATGTTCACTTTTTGTCCCCTCTTGTTAAAACTGTATTAATGTCCACTCAACGTCCTCTCTTGCTAAAACGGTAATAATCTCCACTTCATTGAACTCTAATATGTCCACTTCTCGTCATCTTTTGTCTCAGTCTCAAAGTTTGTACCTTAGTTGTTAATTGAGGCAGGTCAATCAATGGTTTTTTGGTTTAGAGATATTTCAATCGCATGTAAAATATAGCAAACGGATTGGACACAAGTCATTAGTGAAGTCCTTTCACTTTTACAAAAAAAAAACAAAAACAAAAAAAAACACACAACAAAACAACAATAATAAAAGAATTAACCGCCTAGCGCATAAATGCGCGACGTATCCCCTCGCACTTGCATAAAATTTAGTTTTATATATTTATAGAAAGCAGCCTTGCAGTCTTAATGTAAAACATACTTTCTTCAAATATTTCCATGTTGGAACCCACCCAAGATAATGATAATTACAAGCCACATGCAAAAAATTATTCAAATCTATCCATGCTTACTAAAATTATCGCGTAAACAAGACACAATTCTAAAATTTGTGATTTTTCAACCAAAAAACTAAGATTTTCCCTCAAAACTCTTTCTTCAAATATGTCCATGTAAGAACCCATCCACGATAATGATAATTACAAGCCACATGCAAAAAATTATTCAAATCTATCCATGTTTACTAATGTTATCGCGTAAACAAGACACAATTTTCAAAATTGGTGATTTTTAAACCAAAAAGTAAGATTTCCCCGAAAAACCCTTGCTTCAAATATTTCCATATCAGAACCCATCCAACATAATGATAATTACAAGCCACATACAAAAAAAATATTCAAATCTATCCATGCTTACTGAAGTTATCGCGTAAACAAGACACAATTCTCAAAATTGGTGATTTTTCAACCAAAAACTACGATTTCCCCCCAAAACCCTTGCTTCAAATATTTCAATGTAAGAACCCATCGATGATAATGATAATTACAAACCACACATGCAAAACATTATTCAAATCCATCCATGTTTACTCAAGTTATCGCGTAAACAAGAAAGTGTGACGGACGGACGGACAAACGGACAGACAGACGGACGGCCGCTATTACTATATCCCTCACCGCTATCGCAGGGGGATAAAAAAAAATCAAAATAATGGCGATAATTATACAACATACATTTACATTACAATATGATACGATGTATTAAGAGACAATAATATAAAGGAAAATATCAAGTAAAATAAAATTCTCGAAACTCCAAAAGGGCAAAAAGAAGAAGGTTGGTGTTTTTTTCCCCTCCAAATGACTTTAAATATACTTTCGATACAGAGTTGGCAATTGTTTTATTGTTTTTTGTTCATAAATACATGTAATGAAAACGTAGATATGAAATGTAGTGGTTCATGGCGAGGTGCACTCGATACAACATTATGTGATAAAGTTTGTCATGACAAATTCAGTGACTTTCCGACAGGTCGGTGGTTTTCTCCGGGTACTCCGGTTTCCTCCACCAATTAAACTGACCGCCACGATATAGCTGAAATATTATTGAAAGTGGCATTAAATACCATAAACCAACCACAACCAACCAAATTTAGTGCGCACGACTCATAATTGTTTTGATATTTACATTTTAAATCATCATGCATACCGTAGGGAGTCAACAATTACCTGTGTTTTTAACTATTTCTTAGAAATTAATTAATAATGTATTTTTATCTCTATTTACAGCTTCCAATAAAAAAAGGTTGATGACAAGAATAGTAGTAACATGATTCTTGACGTCATTAAAATTAATAAGACTTCATTATAGAGGTGTAAATTTCAAAGTCAAGCAGGAGATATTGATTATCTTATTCTAATTAAGATATTATTTAAAAGTACAATTTCCCTTTAGTAACTTAACTACAGCATGTACGCCTAGTAAAATACAAACATCAAAGATAAACATTGAAATGCCATTTAACTCAAGGTTAACTACTACGGTGTATCTGTATCACAAATGACTAAGAATATAATGTTCCGTTTGTCGTAATTACAATGCGGTCCTTTTCTCATTTCATGACTTATCACCGGGTTTGTAGCTATAGTAACACGGCGGATGTCATTAGTGGAGCAGGAACTGTGTACCCTTCCGAGGCACCTGAGTTCATCCCCCATTTTTTGTGGGTTTCGTGTTTCTCAATCTTAATTTTTCTGTGTCGTGTTTTACATATTGTTGTTTGTCCTTTTGGTCATTGTATTATCTGTCCTTCTATGATTTACGGTTTCTGATTACCACTCTAGCACTCTAGAATCTTCAAACTTTATTTTGATATTGATTTGATAAACCAGAGGAGTATGTTAGAATGTTTACTTCTTAAGTGGTCTTTAACCCAAGCAGTTGGAAAGCCAAATTTAAATCCCAAAAATTGTAGAACGGATGAAATATCTCATTTATAAGATAATGAAAAGAAGAGAAAAATTAATTTGGATATTATTTAGAACGAAATCACAGAAGTAGAGATCATATGTATAACTATATGGAGATACCGAAACTCTAAGTCCGTTTCACTTCCTCCGAATAATACATTATGAATGGCCGATATCTATAATTTATTCGTGCACATATCTCAGTATATATTTGCATGTAAAATTAATGTCACTAATTGTTTTCAGAGAGACTGTATATTCTGCTATATACATGTAGGATTTATTTCAACATCTTATCAACTGTTCGAGTTTTGTGTTATTCCTGCTCGAGGGTATTTCACCGTCTCCAATATCACATGTTGTGACGCAGATTTGTGAAGCAAGGGGACACAACTGCAAACATTTCTACATTTTGTCATGAAATGACAAATTTCCAATCAATTTAACTGTACGATCGAAGACAGCGATCCTTTACACGGAAGACAATAATCCCATTTTGCATTCAAAGCCCTTTAATGAAATATGTAAACATTTCGCTTTCAACACAAGTTAGGGAGAGTCGTTAAGACTATTTGGGTGCTGTTTATTAATATATCTTACTCACTGCACTCTCCATTTGTCTCTCTTGTTATAAGTACATTGTATTGTCCAAGCAAATTGTCTAAATGGTTAACAAATGCACTTTGATAATAATATGCCTGTATACAATAATTGATCTCCAAATTTGCATATGACGCACTGGTAGCATGGGGACATGTTCATATTCAAACGTATAAATTTACGGATTCAGTACTTTTCTATATGAATTAAATTAGTTTCATTTATAAGATGGAGAAAATGGGGAAAAAATACCACACAGTCCGAGGAAACTGGCTTGGTATATGTACTTCTTTCAGCTTGTTCTATGGACCCAACTACATACAGAACCTGATCGAGGACACAATGTACTTTGGTTTTCTTGCTCCCAATGATTTTAATTTGAACGTGGCTGATGTTGGTTATACCAAAAACGAGTCATGCGCAATTAAATTAGATATAGACGTTTGTTTGATACTATCACCGTGTCGATACACTTGCTGGTGGATTATTAGTGCATGAGGGTAACGAATACGTGCTGTAGTGTATTCTAATAATCTTTACTATCACCGTGTACCCTTGCTGGTGGACAATTAGTGCATGAGGGTAACGAATACGTGCTGTAGTGTATTCTAATAATCTTACTATCACCGTGTACCCTTGCTGGTGGACAATTAGTGCATGAGGGTAACGAATACGTGCTGCAGTGTATTCTAATAATCTTACTATCACCGTGTCGATACCCTTGCTGGTGGATTATTAGTACACGAGGGTAACGAGTACGTGCTGCAGTGTATTCTAATAATCTTACTATCACCGTGTCGATACCCTTGCTGGTGGATTATTAGTGCATGAGGGTAACGAATACGTGCTGTAGTGTATTCTAATAATCTATAGCTAAGAGGAAAAAAGCATCTAGCAATCTAACTTTAACACCACATGGGTTAAATTTTTAGACGTATGTAACAATAATTCTATAACAATCAACTGATCTAAAATGCTCTACAATATCAAGTACAATCTAAACTTAAAATATAACAGAATTATCTCCCTTATAACGTAAAACAAAATCATTGTATTTTACTGCCAAATGTATATGTATGTTTGTTTTTATTTTTTGTTGCTATTCCAGACAATTTACCTTTAATATACCTTGTTTTTATTATTATTATTATTATTATTGGTTAATATGGCAGAATATTTAGTCCTTGAACTTTTCGTTTTTCCCATGTTGCTTTGTTCACTGAAACATTACTACATACAGTCTTGATCAATAGCATCTATATTTACTTTCGGTATTCATTAAAATTAATGAATGTAATTATCGGAAAAATAAAACGTTAATATTAACGAACGAGTTCACTAGTGCAAAATAGTCACGATCTATTTAATTAGACGTGATTACAAAAGTACAACAGAACTTCTGTGGTATCCAAAAACAGCGTTAAGGATTTAGAATTAATAGACATCCGCCTTTTAGGCATTTATACTAAAATTGCTTATAATTATTTAACAAGATCTTTTAAATATCATCATTTAACATGGCTAAACGAGCGTGTTCCCTCTGATATATTTTAATCGAAGTAACCCTTGCTTAACAAAAAATGGATAGGTAGATATTATGGGGATGCTATAATGATAATATTCATTACAGATTGTTGTTGTTCTTTAAAGTCAAGTTCAATAGTATCTCAGCTATACTATACTATACTATACTATACTATACTAATGACGAGAACTAGTTTACAATCAATAAATCATGTAGGCAGGGCCTGCCTTAAGAGGCGCGGGGACCAATGCTGTTCTCGGTAAAACCTGCAGTATGTTGTTGTGTGTACTTGAACAGCAGAGAGTAGATAACTCCAGCTCGAAGCCCAATTGTGAGCAATTGGTCTAATTGGCCTAAAAGCGGACCTGCATGTAGGTGTTAAAGATAGCACTGGGATTGGTCTGCAGGTGGAAAATTCGAGTGTCACAAGAAAAAAGAGGATCTAAAGGATAGAAACAGAAATTTATCCTTGCAACGGTCCATCAACGACAACACATAACAAACTGTTGCTCATAGGCAGCTTGTATCTTACACACAAGGAGCTTATGATTGTCCTGTCCTAAGACTACTTACTGGTCTTTAACCAACATATTCGACCTTCATAGCTAGTATTCAGTTAATTACGAGCATTCACTGACCCTGCTGTTTTACTGTCCATACATTGTATATATGCCCGTCATTCATTTTTTTATGGTGCGTGTGTGTGTTTTTTTTTAGTAGAAGCGAGTCTGTATCTTTTTATTGCAGGTCAATGCATTTGTATTGTCTTTGGGGACAAATTCGCAAGAAGCGGATGGTTGGGATTCCGTTTGTAAGTTTAACCCAAAGTCATGACCTTAATTTCTATTGGCTTATATGATAGTTTTGTGGTATCCATGATTTGAGATGAGGTAGTTGTCCGTTTTGTTGATATTAATGGAAGTGACCGTTTAATTTTTTGGTCATAATGTTTGTTGTTTGTTGACAGTAGAAAGTCCTATGTTACCAACTGTGCCCCCTTCTTGACGACTTGTATCTCTATTTAATGAAGCGAACTTATACAGGTGTTTCTCGGGAATGACGGAAAGGAGCTATCCCGATTCTTTAATTTCACGTTACACTATACAGATCATGTCATTTGACGTAATAATTAAAAGTTTGATGAATTGGTTAGTCGCATCTATTCCATTGAACTTGAAATAAAGGATACCACAGATACAACTTGTTCTGTTCCACGCCTTGAAGACAGAAGAGATAATTTCAACTTTCCCATTGTGAACTTCTCATTTATATGCAGCAATATTCAAGCAGCACCCGCACATGGAGTCCCTCAGTTGATAAGATGTTCCAGAACTTGTGTTTTCTATCAGTATTGCTCTGATAGAGGGTTGCTGCTAACAAGGAAGCAACTGAATCACGAAGTCCGATTTGGTAAGTTGAAGTAATCATGTCGAAAGTATCAAGGTCGCCATCATGACGACTTGGAGAATCGCTACGGAATGTCTGTGTCACAGATGAGCACGGATATGTTCCATTTGTCGTAGTCCCAAATCCGTCCTTCTTGCTTCGTTCACGATTTTTCACCGAATATGACATATCACAGGATTGTAATTCAAGTCACATTACCCGTGTCACTATTATATATAGTGGACCAAGAACGGCTTACCCATCTGTGACCAGTGCCGGATTTACCTATAGGCTCGATAGGCTGAGGCCTAGGGCCTCACAATTTAGGCTAGGGGGCCTCCGACCACGGTGTATACTATTTTTAACACTGTTATTGGACTTTTACATTTATGCTGTCATAACGTACTGTACTTTCTAAACAACCCTTCAGTAATTTTCCTTGCACATTTCATTTCAGCACCCCATTTCAAAATATTGCAGAATTTTAAGCATATTCCATCTGCCTCCAGTCGTGAAGGTGGGGAATTGGGAGGGGCCTCACAAGTGGAATAGCATAGGGCTCTCTTTATCTACATCCAGCACTGTCTGTAGCACCTAAGTTCACACCCTGTTTTTAGTGGGGTTCGTGTATGTTCGTTTTTTGTGAATGTGTTGTTTTTTGTGGACGATTGGTATGGCGACATGGCAAAAAACGAATCTGTCATTTTTGTCATTTGTTAGTGACAAATGTGATATGTGATATATATCATTCAAAACACAGCAACCCACCTTAAACGTTGATCACAATTAAACAATGTGTATTGCAAAATGTGTAACATGTCAGATGGGATCACTTTACTTTGGTCAATCTTTAGTTTTCTGTGTAGTATTTTGTAGATCATTGTTCATCCTTTTGTCTTTTGGCCATTGTATTGTCTGTCTTTCTTCGATTTACTGGCTTCTGAGAACCACTTTGGTATCTTCAAGCTTTTCTTACTACCCTGTAGAACTGTTTGTTTAAATATTCTTATCCTTTTTCCTTTGACCATTGTATTGCCTGTCCTTCTTCCTCTGATTGATGTCTTCTGATTACCTCTTTGGTATATTCAAACCCCTTCTTACTATGTCATGTGTATCAGTTTATGTTTGACCATTGTATTTTCTGTTCTTTCTTGGATTAACGGTTTCTGATTACTCCCTTTGATGTGTTCATACGTTTCTATATTATATTCTGATCTGATTACTC
>MJUT01009703.1:692982-706048 GCA_002080005.1 Gigantidas platifrons
TGCGAGAGGTTATATTGCTTCTACAAATGAAACAATGTGCGAGAGGTTATATTGCTTCTACAAATGAAACATTGTGCGAGAGGTTGTATTGCTTCTATATTGCTTCTACAAATGAAACAATGTGCGAGAGGTTGTATTGCTTCTACAAATGAAACAATGTGCGAGAGGTTGTATTGCTTCTACAAATGAAACAGTGTGCGAGAGGTTATATTGCTTCTACAAATGAAACAATGTGCGAGAGGTTATATTGCTTCTACAAATGAAACATTGTGCGAGAGGTTATATTGCTTCTACTAAACATTGACCGCTTTCCACAAGTTGTAGTTTATGTCAGAAGTTGTACGTACTATCTCAACCAAATTCCGACCGTCTTCAACAAGTGAAATATTACGTCGGAGATTGTACCACTTGTACGAAAAATACTGACTGCCTTCTATAAGATAAACCTTCTGTGAGATATGGTAATACTCCAATCAAATATACTGACCTTCATCAAGTTAAATCTTATGTGAGCTGTTGTAATACTCCAATCAAATATACTGACCTTCATCAAGTTAAATTTTATGTGAGCTGTTGTACTACTGCAATCAAATACTGACCTTCTACAAGTTAAATCTTATGTGAGCTGTTGTACTTCTGCAATCAAATACTGACCTTCTACAAGTTAAATCTTAATTAGACAGGTTGTAGATATTGAAGCATTATAATTTCGGTTTCTGTTTCCTTATTGTATTGTTTATAAACTCGAGAAGCAGCATAGTTACATACGTGGCGTTTGTATCCCATGTGTTTACGTGATTTTTCAGGTCAGTTATCAGTACCAAGGCAATAGACTAAGACCAAGCCTACACATAACTCATTGTGTCAAAAAGTATTTCACCAGCATTATAATCAGCACGTCACGTATATTTTTCGTGTTTCAATTAATATTTCCGGTGTAAACTTGTGAATGGCCATTTCTACGAGTAGCTTTGGGAATTAGGACATTATGGAGGTGTCATTAATAGCAGAAGAGATGTAGTATAAACTATTGATCTCTAAGCAGTATAACGTAGGATGGTCTCATGTCCTAAGGCTATCGGAATCGTCATCGATTTGAACTGGAATTGACATCACGCATTTCTAATGGTTTTTTCTTTGTATTGTATGTTTTCACGCAATATTTGGTCAACTTTCGGATAGTATCGTTGTCAATAAAGGAAGGCGTAGATGTCAAAAAATATCTCCATTGTCGATGATTGTAGTAGCTTTCCCTTTCAATCACAGAAATTGCACGTCATTTAACCACATTTTGCAGGCAAAATACAATTCATTTGACATCTGGTTACAAGAAACAAAATAAATACTTTATCATTCTCTGACAAATGCACCCCTTTTCAATTTATAGATCATCTTGTTAGAAATAAAACACCCCTGAATACATTCAACCATCAAAATTACCATTAGCCCCAATCGATTCCCTTATACAGACACCGAATTCTTCTCTACTCCCCTTTAATACTAATTTAATTTTCTACGAGAAAAAACTCCCAACAGCATAAAATTGAAGAGGCACAATGCTGTGGTACTTCTTAACAGTAATCCACAACTGACTAACGGAAAATCCAGCTGAACAAGTGGGCAACGAACTGGAAAATGCTTAATAAGTTATATAGCTTGAAGTTTTGCATCACATCGAGTACTGTACATTTTAGTAGATATATGCTTGGCCGAAATTACACGCTGTTTTTTTTCCCTTTTTGATATGCTGTATTTTCCCGTCCTTCCTCGATCACTAGACCTTTAACATGAGTAACATGACGGGTGTCCACAATAGAGCAAGAGCTGCTTACTCGTCCGGATCACTAGACCTTTAACATGAGTAACATGACGGGTGTCCACAATAGAGCAAGAGCTGCTTACCCGTCCGGATCACTAGACCTTTAACATGACGGGTGTCCCCAATAGAGCAAGAGCTGCTTACTCGTCCGGATCACTAGACCTTTAACATGGGTAACATGACGGGTGTTCACAATAGAGCAAGAGCTGCTTACTCGTCCGGATCACTAGACCTTTAACATGAGTAACATGACGGGTGTTCACAATAGAGCAAGAGCTGCTTACTCGTCCGGATCACTAGACCTTTAACATGAGTAACATGACGGGTGTCCCTAATAGAGCAAGAGCTGCTTACTCGTCCGGATCACTAGACCTTTAACATGGGTAACATGACGGGTGTCCACAATAGAGCAAGAGCTGCTTACTCGTCCGGATCACTAGACCTTTAACATGAGTAACATGACGGATGTCCCTAATAGAGCAAGAGCTGCTTACCCGTCCGGATCACTAGACCTTTGACATGAGTAACATGACGGGTGTTCCCAATAGAGCAAGAGCTGCTTACTCGTCCGGATCACTAGACCTTTAACATGAGTAACATGACGGGTGTTCCCAATAGAGCAAGAGCTGCTTACTCGTCCGGATCACTAGACCCTTAACATGAGTAACATGACGGGTGTTCCCAATAGAGAAAGAGCTGCTTACTCGTCCGGATCACTATAGAGCTCACCTGATTGTGCAATGTTTTATGGACTATTGTTTGTACTTTTGTCCTTTTCTTTTGGACATACTCTTTCTTCGATTTATGGTTAATGCTTGCTCCTTTTGATATCTTAACTTTACATAAACAACAATTTCTAACATAGAAGCTTCAGCACGTGCCTCTTTTGTTTGATAATATAGAAAATCTCTGATTACAATGCGCTCATTTTCATGTTTTTTATCGAGCAAATAGGAGAAGCTATTGTCTTTTTCTATATCACGGGGTTTCTACGGAGGCGAAAACATAAAAAAATGTCTAAATGTCAAACACTTGCAGTTTCAATGTCGTCTTGAGAAGATAAAAACAGACGCATTTTGTATTTTAGCAAAATGTCTTCCAACCATCCGGTTTGTTATATAATTCTGAAAGCCCTTATGAGTGTGGCTAATCAATGTTAAACGTCAAAACAGGAACAAAACTTGATGCATTTTGATAGTTTGTAAATGTTACCAATAAGTATTTATGTGTTTGATATTATCTTGTATCACCCTAAAGCATCTTACCATCTGGTTGTCTTATTTTGAGAGAAAACAAATTATGTTTAAAGGTTAAGCAATCAAAAATACCAACTTTAATGCCTATCTTTCTTCAACATCCTATTTTATCAAATAAAAACCTTTCTCGGTACAATAAAATAGTTTTTGGGAATTTTAATTTTTTTGTGTCCGTCATTGCTATACATAAATATAATTTAAATACCCCTATGTTATACAATGGCATCAAATGGAGTGGAAAACCGCAAAAACCATATCTTATGACTGCGGTTTGTGACGTAGACTGTTATGGGTAAATATGTTCCTTGTTTACACCTAAATCTATTCAAACAGACTTTAGCTAATCTCCCTGGGGCTTTATTTAAGACACCATTCTGTTATTATTGGTTCGATGGTAGAATATAATGCTACTGTAATTTATCGTTGCCCATACAATTGAGTTGATGGGTTCATCAACCGCTTTTATGATGCAATCGACTTGGCATTTTTATATTTGAAATATTTAGTTTCATTTAGACCTGAAATAGAAAGTAATGAATATTCCAAAAGTATAAAAAGTATTTTTAATGAAATACTGTCAAAACATAACGTTGTCATAATTGGCTGTCCGTGTTGCTCATATTTTTAGTTGTTGTTGTTGTCCTGTTGTGTGTCTTTACGTTCTTAGTTCTGTGTTGTGATGTCGATCTCCAGTTGTTTGTAGGAGGGCTCACAAAGTCTTATTTACGTTATTTGTGTTTATTTACCTATAGTAATGTTAAACACACAGTGTTATGTTTTTTGTTTGTTTTGTTTTTGTCTTCGTCTTGTGTAACCAATGTTTCCAGTTTCTCTGGATTATCCATAAATAATTCTGTGTTTCCCTATTCAATAAATATTCACAAGTGGTTCTGTGAATTATAGCAACACATATTTATATTGAACTATTAGTTACAGGTCCATTGCCAGCATTTTTCAAAGGGAGAGAGAGGGTCGATAGATTTCAAAATCCGGACTTCTATAGTCGGTGTACAACCGAAATCTTAATGTTAATAGTCCTAGAAAATCTCGACTTTAATATATGAGAACTCCAGTTTCCTCCCCAATATAACTGACCGCTACCTTAGAACTGTAATAGTATTACAGTTGTATTAATTATTCATAATCCATCCCAAATTCGATTAATTAATATAAAAGGTTAATGTGATGACATCAGTTCCTTAATATCTAATACATTTTTTACACACAAAGACAATAGACACACTCTTTATAACCCTAGAACGGGTATCAGAGACCTAAGGATATCATTATGAAGATAATATCTACAATTTTTCTAGAATTTTATGTTTTTAATGTTTAGTACAGAATCAACCTCCCGCTTTTTTTGGTGGATGAAACCGGAGTACCCGGAAAAACCACCGACCTGTCGTTTGTTAGTGGCTTGCGACAGGTAGGTGTTTTTCTTTGGTTTCCTCCATCAATAAAACTGACCGCCACGATATAACTAAAATATTGTTGAAAGTGACGTTAAACACCACAAATCAATCACCACCCTCCTTTTCGTAACCCCATTGTAGACAATAAGCGAATTTCCTATGCGTAAAAACAACATTTCATAATTTGTTTTATTTATGTGTTCACTGACATACCTTTTTGGTTTTATATAATATGTATGACCACAAAATCATGACGGAACGAAATTAGGATTGCCAAAGCAATTCATGTGTAATATACTATGTCGTATACAAAAACGATTTATTTTTAATAACATCGCTCGCATAATGAAAGGAAACAGTTCTTACACATCCTAACATCAAGCTATTTGAAACTTGTTGATCTATTGTTTGTGGTCAACAAATAAGTTTTATTATTTATTTACATCACAGTAAACAAATAAGTTTTATTATTTATTTTTTATTTACATCATTATTATTTTTAAAAACGCGTAGTAGTATAAAGTATAATGATTTTTAATTTCAAAAAGAGAAAAGAAAATTAGTAGAATTTATTTTCTTATCAGGAGTAAAAGGAATTACATTTTTTTCTCGTTTTCAATTTGATAATTATTATACTTCATTCCAGTGGTGTGGTATTTTTTTTTAATTTCCATTTGATTGTTTCTAGTAGTAGTGTACGCGTTTTCAAAAAATATGAACATTTTGTTAAAAATAACAATCTACACTGTTCATTGGTCTTCATTATTACTGCCCTTTAAATCAAATTTTAAGAAAATGTCACTAAACTGGGGATACTGAATACTTCCGCAAACACGACAAAAGTCATTGAACATTGAGTGTTGAGAAGATGGTCATACAATATATCAAATGGCAAGACATTAGCTAATAAAACCGTGCGGTGTGGTGGCGACTGGGCGTGTAAGAAAAGTTTGAAGATACCATTGGGGTAATCAGAATCCGTAAATCAAAGGACAGACAACACAATGGCCAAACAAAAAATGACAAAAGGACAAACAACGATCTACAAAGCATACACATAAAACTATAGATCAAGTAACACGAACCCCACTAAAAGCCGGGGGTGAACTCATGTGCTACAGAAGGGTAAGCAGTTCCTGCTCCACATGTGGTACCCGTCGTGTTAATCTGGTTACAAACCCGATGGTAAGTTATGAATGAGGAAAGGACCAGGAAGTGTTTACGACAAGTGGAACACATCCGTGGTCATGTGTGACACAGATATTCCATAACATATCATAGTATAAATTATGGATGGACCTAGCCTTCAGCTTACATATCGATTATTACAATGTTTTAAAACAATGACACGAATTTGTTATGCTCTTTATCCACTTTTACCATCTGAATACCGGTTTTCAGATAATAGTTCTAAATCTAATGTTCGCATGTTTGTGTTGATATTTTGAATGTGAAGAATTCACTGGTTAACCATTTTAACTACTTCATGCTGTTAAAACAACAATATATACACTTTTCTATCAATATTAGTACTTTAAATTGTTATTTTAGTATCATGAATATCGTATGCGTGTTTTTTTTATAGAACAAAAAGAAGCTTAGTTCTCTAGAGTACCTCATCTTACTACCAGATTGTGTGGAACTTCAGTTTTACGATATATTTTATTGTTTTATCTTTACCTTTGAATTGTTCATGTTTTTATTTCTCTGTTGTTTCCTTGTCCTTTCATCTCCGGTTTTTTGTATTTTATCAGTGTATATTGGTCCTCTAATTTAAAGTGTTTTGTTGTGTAGACGACTTGCTTCGCACAATTGATACTCTATAGATTCTTACAGCACAAAGCTTTAAAGAGTGAAGTAAACTCAAACCGTCATTATAATTTGATTTTTGGTATCCTGTTTATGTCCTTGACTTTTAAATTATTTGGCTTTCCAATATTCTGACTATGAGCCTACCTGATGAAGTTTATTCCAGAAACCAGTCGTGTGCACTAAATTAGATATCTACGTTTTTTTTTAATTAGTCTTTGAATGCGCCCCCCCCTCCCCAAAAAAAATATTATGAGAAAATTAAAACATGTTTTCTGGTTTTTTTTATAAATGAAGATGAAAATAAATTTTAAGTCATAAAATATAGTATTATTTTCAGGGTTGTTAGTGAAAAATAACGTTTGAACAAAAGCAATCGCCACAAATTGAAATAATGAAACGCAATTCCAACGCAAAACGAAAATATGTTGATTGGAAAATAATAAGGGATGAACATGTTCATCATAATAAAAATAAATAGCCTAAAATTAAAACAAAGTGGAGTGTTTTATATATATTTAGGTTAAATGTTTATCAGAGTAACCAATGTTTTCGATAAAAGAAAATGTAGATTCTAAGAAACATAAACATGATGGTAAAAATGAAGAAGCATCTGAAAATACAATTAGAAACGCCTTGATCCTTCAAAACCAATTCCCTTGTTAAGTACTACCCATCTACTTGAGTTAAATATGATTTTGACATCAAAAAGATGAGCTCTTACTGTTTTAATCAGGACTTCCGGAATTATTTTAGATAATTATGGCTCTGCACGTGCAATTAGCGTGAATGCACGATTAACATCCACATGCGAATTCAGGAATCTGGCAACAGATATCTGTGGTTTGTTATTCTCGTAGATGTTTTCTTTTATTTAATGAATAGTTATTGTGGCGTTAACCTTCTGCTTAACAACATAACTTTTAACACGATTTTCCAAGTTGAATGGCCAAAAAATAATGGCATTCACTTCAATTTATTCTCCATTCTTCCTTTCTACTAACTAAGACAATTATGTTTTATAATGCAGCTGTTATTCGTTTGAGGAATGTGAAATATTACGTAAAAATATCTCCGACAATTTGAATAAATGCCAATTTATTTTGATTGTTTCATTATTTCAAATATTTCTCTCTCCTTCTCTGTAGTATTTCCCAGCATTAATAGCGCAAACTATTTTGGCTTGCGATAATTAAATTCACCTCAAAGTTAATATTTAAGACATTAACGACTAATGGTTAATTGTTATTGGCTATATAATCTTAATTACGGCAAATAAAATGTGGTTAGAGCTAAAAACAACAAACATTTAGAATATCTAGAGCACTATTCAATAACTATAAAAGTCAAGAGAACAACAATGGTTCATTCTTTAACACACGACGTTATACAGAATCTTGGTATGAAACACTTGTGTTCCAAAGCCAAGATAGATAAGATGATGGCATGAATAATGTCAACGGTAGCACAATAGTTAATATTTATCACACGCTTCGTAAAGTACTTATTGCATGAAAGATTTGTTACATGTATGTGGCTATTAATCTCTGTTATATAACTGTCAACATAATTAATCTTACAATCAACAGAACGGAATTTCGGTTTAGTAGCATTTATTGTTATATATTGATAGCAATTAGATTAGATATAATGTGTCCGCCAGACTTACTGCAGAGGAAAGGTCGATCAGCTGTATTGAGTTGACAGGCTATGCCACCTGCCGAACTGACCGGTGTGACACTTACAGTGGGTAGGTTTCTAGAAACCTTAAAAATTCTTGTGGTTACTATAATGATGCCACCAAACTATGTCAATGGTGTTAGGATTGCAGTCGTAATTATGCGACCGTCACAACTCATCCTCAATGCCCCCACTTGTGTTTGATGTTTGAAATTGTTTCTACGTCATATTTATGTTTGGCATACTTGAATTCAAGACAATATTTTAATACACGCGTTCACGTATTAAACTGGAGGGGAAATATCACGTTAAGATGAAACATTCATTAAGAATTCTTCTTTGATTGAAGGAAACACGGAAATTGGAATTATTTCTTTGTCATTATGAGTATTTATAGATTGATTTCTTGTTTGTACTAAATTTAAACTTGTTCTTTAATTAAAGAAAAGACGTTTTGCAATCGTCATCATGATGAAATCGAAATGAATAAAATAGACACTGTTTTAAAATATGTACTTTAATAGGAATTGATAAGTCATTTAGTAAGAAAGAATATGGATGTCAAATGAACGTGAAAGACTATCGAACATTACACTTAGATACAACGTCAAGTAAAAGCACAGCACTTTTGTTGTTGCTCTACATCTCACAGTAACAGTGGGGTCTTCAACAATGAGCAAAACACATACCCTAAAATGGGTGTGAAACGGACTCTTGCCTGTAGTTGGTACTCTTTACTTCTGTCTAATTACGCTTATGCATTTTTGTATGCGTTTTCAAGTTGTACAACACCGTAACTGTCTCGTTGCATCTCATAGTCTATCTTTTTAAATCAGTTTTATACAAGGATTATGTATGCCATATTCCTTGGAACATTGGCGACTTTTTATGTTTGGTTTGGTTTATAGTTTTTACTGCCATCTACAACAATATTTCAGTTATATCATGGAAGTCAGTTTTATTGGTGGAGGAAACCGGAATATACGGAGAAAACTACCGACCTGTCACAAGTCACTCACAAACTTTATCACATAATGTTGTATCGAATACACCTCGCCATGAACGGGGTTCGAACTCCCAACTTTAGTGGTGATAGGCACTGATAGCAGAGGTAGCTGTAAATCCATCTACCACCCGATCTCGGCCATGACGGCCCCGGGACATTATAAAATCATAGGAGACGAAGGATACCAATGATTGATTACCATGCACTTGATTTTTGCGAAATGGACATGTTTCTTTTTGTTTTATTGGGTGGGGATAGTTTTTCCAATCTTGCATATGAAAGCCTCTACCAAGTTAACATAGAAATACTATTCATAATTAATTATATATTCACATTATAAAAAAGAGCTTAAACACTGTTGTTCAACAATTCCAGCAATATCAACAAAACGAACAATTATTTCTCACCTAAACTGAATGAACGTGAAAAAAAAAATGACTACGGCATATGACGTTGGATATCCATATTCTGGATTGGAACATGCACGAAAATGTGGCGGGGTTAAACCAGTTAATGGAATCCCAACCCTCCTCTCTTGAAATAAAGGCAATAAATATAAAAACCAACGATAAAAAAAAAAACCTGCACAGTTTCGCTTCCACTCAAAAAGACCACATACTGACCGTGAATTGATAACTGAAAAAATGAAGATATGGAATAAGGTTAGTGCATTACTGAGGTCAAGTTTAATAGGAACATATCTCATTTATAAAGTACTAGTACGATATATAGGTATGGTGTATAAGTGTGACATTAATATTGAGGAGATTTCGCTGTAAAGTGACAAATGTCCCACACATTAAGTGGTTCATACCCCGGAGGGGTGTCATTACACATGATACACTATATACATGTGTAAGATGTTATACGGTACATTATACATGTAGTGTGAATAGAAATCTAGACTTTAAATAGTGAAAACGATCTTAAATTAATTCAAAGTCGATATCACGTCGTGTATAATTTTTCTTTTTAAAAATATGCATGTATTTCTGCACGTAGTCAGTCAAAATTTCGTCTTTTGTCAGTTTTTTGACTGTCTAATAAAAACCTTGATATCAAATTTTGTGCGGACGACGCGTTTCTATATGTATAACCTTCATCAGGTATGCTCAAAATAGAAATATTATAAGGACACGTTTGTTTGCTTAGTAGAAATAGTGTAAAGTGTTTACAACTATACTTTGAGGAAGACGAAGAACAACAAATCTGATGATAAAGTGTCATCAGTCTATTGATTTTTTTTTATTTGAAAATAGAAAGTAAAATATTAATTTATTTTCGCTTCTATTTTATTTGTATAATTTTACATATATTGCTCGATATTCTAATGTTTAATATGGCAAGTTTTATTTTTTTTTAATATCTCGAATAAAGGGAAAGGTTGGAAAACTTTGGTTAATATTTTTTGTGTGCATATATTTGTAAGAGTTCACTATACTGAATCAAAATAATGTATATCAATGTAAGCATGTGGCTTGAATGTTTCTGAATGAATGACTTTTATTCTCATAAAACATCTATGGGGCAATTTAAAGACAATTTTATAAGCATATATGAATAAATTATTATGTGTATAAACTAGGAGGCGTGACGACTTTCAAAATAATGGTGATTCAAAAACGGTGATGGTCTACAACTATAAAAAGAGGAACGATGCTACTACAATTCTACTCTCGCTCACGCTAGTCTACACAACACAAAGAGAACACACCAACATGTTGATTGAAACACACTGAACATGCATACAATGTGGCGGGGATAAATCGGTAAATGACCGGATTACGCCCCCTTAATAACTAGACTTCTAGCAGTGAAATGTTTTATTAAAAAAAAAACAATTTAACTCCTTCTCATATTATGTTCAACTAAAGACGACGATGCATGCTCAGATAAACAAGACGAAAATATCAACAAGTACACTACAAAACTGCAGTGTCAATAAATACTTGTTGTTGACCGACTACTGGCTACGATGGCAGACTCTAATCTGATAATGGCATAAGATTATTTCTAAGGATAAACAAAATCAAAATTTTCACTTGTTTTGATTTAATATCAGTTGGTCGATACCACAAAAAAGTCCACAGTTTAATTTAAAACAATATGTTGCATAAATTATGAAGTTGTTGGTATTTAACGATTTCGAAATAACATTACACAATCTCTCTTTTATTTAGAACCTAACATTATATTAATATTTTTATCATTGGCGCTGGCACTCGGTTCCACATCCTGTTCTCAAACGACCCGTAGGATAAACTGACTAAAAACCGAATTGCTGTAGTATTCAAGATCCCGTTTGCCTATCATCCCTATTATCAGGTAGATTTACAGTGTGTGGATCCGAGATGACATGCATATTTTCAGTGAATCACGGAGTTCCTGTTCCTCCTGACATTTAAGAAAATAGTTCCACTGATTTGTACAATCAGTAATGCTTCACAAATGTCTGAGAAGACAAATAACCTTCAAAATCAAGCTTACTTCGAATTCATACACGTGCATTTTATAATTTTCTAGATTGTATCCAGTATGATTTTCATACAGATATCACGTGTCTACATGTATGTCTGTCAGAAACTGGGAAATAAATAGATCAATACCGTTATCCTATAAAGTAAATATACATTTACTAAGTAAACAAAAATCAGACGATGTTAAAGTATAAAATTATAGTTGATAAAGATAATAAATTATCGCCCTAATACGACTTTATTTGTGGGTTTTTATCTAAATATATTCTAATAAACCCAAAGTCATTACTGTTCTCGTTGATATCGGTATGATAATGTATGACTTCAGTAAAAAAAGGGCGACGGAGATATATGATACTTTTTCTATAAGAGTCGCGGGTTTATCTTGTTTGGTTATTTGCTGTTTTATTCAAATAAACGTATACTACATGTATAATACGAGGTTATGCATACACTCATATTAGGGTACAAATGTTGCTCATTGTTGAAGACCTTACCGTGACTGTGAAATGCAGAACAGCAGTAAAAGTGTTGTACCTTTATTTGAATTTATGTCTAAGTGTAATGTTGGATGGTCTGCCATGTCATGTTCAGTTACTTTAATTTGTGACTAAGTGTAATGCTGGATAGTCTCTCATGTCATGTTCAGTTACTTTAATTTATGTCTAAGTGTAATGCTGGATAGTCTCTCATGTCATGTTCAGTTACTTTAATTTGTGACTAAGTGTAATGCTGGATAGTCTCTCATGTCATGTTCAGTTACTTTAATTTATGTCTAAGTGTAATGTTGGATGGTCTCCCATGTCATGTTCATTTACTTCAATTTATGTCTAAGTGTAATGTTGGATGGTCTCTCATGTCATGTTCAGTTACTTTAATTTATGTCTAAGTGTAATGTTGGATGGTCTCCCATGTCATGTTCAGTTACTTTAATTTGTGACTAAGTGTAATGCTGGATAGTCTCTCATGTCATGTTCAGTTACTTTAATTTATGTCTAAGTGTAATGCTGGATAGTCTCTCATGTCATGGTCAGTTACTTTAATTTATGTCTAAGTGTAATGCTGGATAGTCTCTCATGTCATGTTCAGTTACTTTAATTTATATCTAAGTGTAATGCTGGATAGTCTCTCATGTCATGTTCAGTTACTTTAATTTATGTCTAAGTGTAATGCTGGATAGTCTCTCATGTCATGTTCAGTTACTTTAATTTATGTCTAAGTGTAATGCTGGATAGTCTCTCATGTCATGTTCAGTTACTTTAATTTATGTCTAAGTGTAATGCTGGATAGTCTCTCATGTCATGTTCAGTTACTTTAATTTATGCTTAGGTATAATGCTGGATAGTATCTCATGTTCCTTTACTTTAATTTGTGACTAAGTGTAATGCTGGATAGTCTCTCATGTCATGTTCAGTTACTTTAATTTATGTTTAGGTGTAATGCTGGATAGTATCTCATGTTCCTTTACTTTAATTTGTGACTAAGTGTAATGCTGGATAGTCTCATGTCATGTTCAGTTACTTTAATTTATGTTTAGGTGTAATGCTGGATAGTATCTCATGTTCCTTTACTTTAATTTGTGACTAAGTGTAATGCTGGATAGT
>MJUT01009703.1:706371-723180 GCA_002080005.1 Gigantidas platifrons
GTCTCTCATGTCATGTTCAGTTACTTTAATTTATGTCTAAGTGTAATGTTGGATGGTCTCTCATGTCATGTTCAGTTACTTTAATTTATGTCTAAGTGTAATGCTGGAAAGTATCTCATGTTCCATTACTTTAATTTGTGACTAAGTGTAATGCTGGATAGTATCTCATGTTCCTTTACTTTAATTTGTGACTAAGTGTAATGCTGGATAGTATCGCATGTTCCTTTACTTTAATTTGTGACTAAGTGTAATGCTGGATAGTATTTCATGCTCCTTTACTTTAATTTGTGACTAAGTGTAATGCTGGATAGTCTCTCATGTTCCTTTACTTTAATTTGTGACTAAGTGTAATGCTGGATAGTATCTCATGTTCCTTTACTTTAATTTGTGACTAAGTGTAATGCTGGATAGTCTCTCATGTCACGTTCAGTTACTTTAATTTATGACTAAGTGTAATGCTGGAAAGTATCTCATGTTCCATTACTTTAATTTGTGACTAAGTGTAATGCTGGATAGTATCTCATGTTCCTTTACTTTAATTTGTGACTAAGTGTAATGCTGGATAGTCTCTCATGTCACGTTCAGTTACTTTAATTTATGACTAAGTGTAATGCTGGATAGTATCTCATGTTCCTTTATTTTAATTTGTGACTAAGTGTAATGCTGGATAGTATCTCATGTTCCTTTATTTTAATTTGTGACTAAGTGTAATGCTGGATAGTCTCTCATGTCACGTTCAGTTACTTTAATTTGTGACTAAGTGTAATGCTGGATCTTTACTTTAATTTATGTCTAAGTTGGATAGTTTCTCATGTTAATTTACATCCATATCTTAATAGATTGCCGTAAAATGCACATCACCATAAAATCTACTGCCTTTGAATTGGTTCGTTGTGTTTCCTATCAGGATTTCCTTGACAGAAGATTGCTGCTAGCAAGGAAGCTACAAAACCAGGGGTTCTTTGTAATAAAGTTGAAGTCATCATTTCCGACAAGTTTGACGGTCAGCAAAATGAGTCTACCTACAATGTCGGATATGTTCCATTTGCCAAACCCCGACCTTTCCTCGTTAATGACTTATCGACGGAAATGTAACATAAAGAACACGGCATGTGTCATTACTGTAGAAAGCACTGCTTAGCAATACATTTGTTACAATGGAGATAGATACATTGTAATATAAATGTACAAACGGATATCTAGTCGTGTTCTTTGACTTATGTGCACTTCGTTTTGATTGATTGATTGTTGTTTAATGCCACGTGAACAGTCCTTTAGATATTCATGACAGTTTTACAAACAATAAATTTTGAACGTAAATGAGTGGTACTGAGATAGGTCAATGAGCAGGTGTTGCGATTGTGACCAGTAAAATCAGGGGGACAAGAGACACAATTGGACAAGTTGGCATGTTATTCCTTACAACGGACAACCAAATATCACTCCTAACAAACTGCTCACTATGAGTTGTAAATGCCGTTTTTTTACGTGTTTTAGTGACATTCTCCAGACACGAGTCAAACACTCATTTAAGTCTCCTACTTATGACTAGTTATGCCTTTGACTCGTATCTCACACAAGAGAATGAGTCCATTTCTTAGGACTTGTAATTAGATCCTATAACATGTCATACAATTTGATCTTCACACTAACAGGTTCAAACAACACCTGGATATAGCCATTCATTTGATGATATCATTGTACTCCTTTTATAATATCACAAAAATAAAATGCCATAAAATGTAGATTTCTCTCGATTCCAAGAATATAAGATTTATGAAACATGTAAGATCGGAATTGATTTAATTCATACAAGTCATACTTTTTTGCAAGTGTTGTAGGATGGGCTACCATGATAAGCAAATAATTGTATCATACGTGCACTATCGCATGGAATTAAAAGCTCATGCCATACAATTCCATGTTATATCCCCAAACAAATTATGGCTTCACTAAACCTACTTAATATTCCATAAAGTAATGTTTTCTGGTGTCCACACACTCATTTGTGTGATGGATGTAAAGTATTTATCAGAAATAAAATGAAATTTCATTGGATAATTTGGGAATTTTAATCTTTCAGCGGATATAAGACTTGCTTTGTTCAATACGAACATTTTGTAAACGAAATACCACAATTCGTGTATTTTCTAACGAAAATATAATTTGTCTCAATAAAAAGAAAACAAAGCCCCCAACACAACATATGTCAGCTCATTTTCATGTCTTAGTACACGTAGTGCGATTAATAAATGTTGGGGATTCAACTTTATTTATCAGTCCACACATCTCCTCTTATGCTGTCATGCAAGTTTTTTCCAGATGCAAGTAAAATACAAACCATAACATATAATTATTAGGCTAGCAGTTTTTTCGTAGATAAACTCCAGAGGAATTCGAAGGGGCAACAGAGAATGAACAATCCACAGATCTATAGGAAACAATAGGAACAAAACACAGAATGAAGACAAACAAAACAGAAACAGCAATACAGAATACTAGTGATGAGCAATACAGACCCCGCCAAAAACAATCCACAGATCTACAGGAAACATTAGGCACAAAACACAGAATGAAGACAAACAAAACAGAAACAGCAATACAGAACACTAGTGATGAGCAATACAGACCCCGCCAAAAACAATCCACAGATCTACAGGAAACATTAGGCACAAAACACAGAACGAAGACAAACAAAACAGCAACACAGAACACTAGTGATGAGCAGTACAGACCCCGCCAAAAACAATCCACAGATCTACAGGAAACATTAGGCACAAAACACAGAATGAAGACAAACAAAACAGCAACAGCAACACAGAACACTAGTGATGAGCAATACAGACCCCGCCAAAAACCAGAGGAATCCAAGTGCTTGCGAATGTTAAGCTGCTCTTGTTTCTTATAATACACCCGCCGTGTCACTCATAGTCATAGTCTAGTCCAGTCAAAGTGTTGTCGCTAGCGGGGAAAGAATAAAATATTAGTGAAAGGGAAATGATCCGTTGTCATTTGAGAAATGAATAACACGATTTTTTTTACGTTACTTCATACCTGGTAACAACGTAAGGCTCCTTTTTTAGTAGCTATTGCGTCAGCAGCTGATCTCAGTTCAGAAAAATCACTGTACTGAAGACATGACATAGAATAACGTATGATTTGTTGGTATGTTGCTACTGATGAATGGAAAGTTGTCCGTTGTCGTCTTCAATGTGGCTGAAGGTCAAGGTAAGAAGCAGACTTTCGAACGTTAGTACTACGTGGTATCCTTTACGAACGTTGAATACTAATCTTGAATTTATACATAATATATTTATTCTGGGTAACAAAGAAATAGCGTCGGTTAAAAGTCTGTGTCATTCATAATTCATCAATCAGTTTGATCACATGAAGGTGTCATCAAAGTCAAAGTATACCCTTCAAATAAAAACTTAAAAATGTCTCCACGATGACAAAAATTAAACCATTACGTATTTATATATAGCTTTATAATTCCAATCCTTAAATGTATATTTGAACTGACAATTATTATACCACTTATGGTTTAATCAGTACACTTCTATCTCCTCTCTTAAATTATATGTTCCTTTTATGTAGGTGTTTAAAGCAACTGGGGGGAAATATCAAATTGCTGTGCGACATCGCACATGGCCTGTTTGTATTAATGGTATATTAAATTTCTTTTGACTCTTTCAAATAGAACGACATCTCACGTTCCTACTTACAAATTTAGAATGAATGAAAATCTAGTTTTATTGGGAAACAAGACTTTGTTCAATGAGAAAGTAATTTACATATAGAGATTTTGATGAAAAAAAAAGTATCAATCATGTACGACCATATGAATTGATACTAACTGCTATTAAAGCTGTAAGAATCTAAAACAAATATATCAAATATATCTGATTTTACCCTTCAGAGTTTTGGGATACAATCAACATGTTTCAGTTTCTTTGTCAGTACTGTTACCATTCACTATTTCAAATAGCAATGCATCTCAAAAAGTTGTGTCTCATCATAGGGTTAGCGAAAACACAACAATAGTAAGGATATTCAATTTCCATATTATAGTATTGTCCACTTTTATGTTGTCGACATTTGGTCTTATGAAGTGAAGCGAGTCTGTGTAGTTGTTTTTTTAATTCTTTTATTATATTCCCATCGTTACTGTAAATCTAAGGATTTCAATAGCAGTTGGTTGTAATCTAAATAAACAACATGTGCCACTGGTGGAACAGGAACTGCTCACCTTTCCGGAGCACATGAGTTTACCACCAGTTTTAAATGGGTCCGTATTGCTCAATATTTAGTTTTAGTCAGTGTTTTGAAGACCATAGTGTGTATTGTTGTCTCTTTTGACAATTTAATTGTCTGTTGTTCTGTTTACGACTTCTGGTTACCCTTTTGGCATCTTCAAACTTATCTAACAGACACATTTTCCCAAGGTAATATCATGATATTAACTTCCGTTGTTATCTTTTCTTTGTGGTTTCTGGTTGGAAACAGGGGAACGGTTTCTTAATTGTGGTTAGTGTCTTTGTTGACCATCACTAGATGACTCTTGTATTTATTTATGTTAAGGATTGAATCATACGTGCCGAACGTTGTGGTGGTCAATTTTATTAGCGGAATCAACCAGAGTATATGATGGTAACCACCGACATGTAGAAAGTAACAGAGAAACTATTTTACATAATGCTATCGAGTACACATCCACATGGGGCGAAATCGAACTCACAAACTTTAAGAGGGATAGCCGCTGTTGCCATCAATAGACGTATGTCCAACTATCATGCGGTCGTGGCTTATAACAGAATACTATTCAGAAACCTGCAATAAAAGGCTGCTACTTTACTTTAATTTGTGTCTAGGTGTAGAGTTGGATAGTCTCTCATGTTCATTGACACCCATATCCTTTCTTACTAATAGTGTACATGTATATGTCAAACCAAATCAATGTTATTTCATATTATATATACAAGTAAAGGTTGTTGATCGTAGCGTTCGTATGAATGTCAACAATTATTTATTATGGCTGTTCTGAAATATTGCCAAAGATGGTGCTAAGCATTAAGCTAATGAAGAAAAAAAAAGTACCATACTCTCGGAACAATTCCAAAATCCAATCTCCAATTAATAGAAACAGAGTAAAACTCGCTACCCCTATTACACATTTACCTGACCACTCATTTTACTTGCTTGATACAAGCACTTCAATACAAAGTGGCGGGGTTTAGATAGTTTTTTGGGCGAACATAATAATGTAATTTATTCTGAAAGGGTTGTACTTTACAAACAGCCATACACAATTCAAATGATAAAGCCATGTTTGGGAAGCGAGTAAAGGAATTGTCCTTTACATCATTGGCAGCTGTATCGTTGGGACTTAATTTAATGGTAGATAATCAGGGCTTACCCGAACTTAAGCAAGTAACTGGTAAAGTATTGTATAACAAGTCGAGTATATCCCCGTTGAACTGAGAACGACCCTTCATTAGCGACAACGAGTAGAGTAAACAACCAGATCGCCATGCCAATTTCCGGAATTATGGGCTTGGTCATGGTGTTTATGGTCAAACTCAATGTCACCATTTTGTCACCCAAAACTTGAATAACTTAATATGGGGGAGGGGTACCGGAGAGTTGAAACAAACGGCTAAGAAGAAGCCGAATTATGTGTAATTTCTGGTTCAAATCTGTGAAATATGTGACTTAAATAGATGAATTTAAATGATCTTCACTACGGTTTGACATATTGGAACTACAAAATGTCTTTCCAAGGTAATCGTCAACATTTTAACAGTAATTGTCAAAAAATATAACCTCCTGAAATATAAATAAATGTTAGAGAATACCGAACGGGCAATTAAAATGGACAATCCAGAGAAACTGGCAACATATAGGCTTCACAAAACGAAGAAAAACAAAAACACAATACCATATGTGTTGGATACCATTTTACGCAAACCAAAATAAGTAACGTAGTATGTGAAATGAAGATTTTATTTAATCTTAAGAAATCCTTTATTTTCAAATATTTTAGAAGTGTTTATCAGCTTAATTATGAATTTCCGGTTTGAAGATGTGTTGTTTGTTTTTGTTTTTTTGCTAATAATTCCTATGAGAGTTTCTCAAAATAAACTTGTTTACAATTATTTCAAATAAACAAAGCATCGATCATACACTATACACAGACAATTCAATGTATATATATTAATATTCTATATAACCTTTCATAACTCCATAAGCTAATTTTGATAACACTATTGGGTGGTTTTATATCAAATCAATAGCTTTATTTAACGAGATAAATCGTTCATTATGAAAAATACACACAAACCAATCCTAGATACATTATATAATATTTCAATGTATATCAAGTATGTTTAATTCCCTCTAAAAAAATCACTATTTCAATCAAATTTGTAACGATCTGAACAAGAATTGAAAGGACAACAGTTCCAAATATATTTTTAACGAATTGAAGATTGTTCTTCTTCTTCCATTATATAGTCGGACTCATTCGAGTGTATTTGACTCTGAACATTGACGCATTCTTGGGTCTAACCAGTACTTTTCCTAACATCTTCTTCTTGTCCAGGAGATGTATTGTTCCAATATCCCCTACAAAAAAGAGATGCATAGTTCCAATATTCACTACATCAATAAACAGCTAGCTACCTACAGTGATGGTACTTGATTGAATCCAGAATAATAAAAAAAATCTACAAATTAGATTTGAAGCAGGGCCTAAATTAGGAGTTGGTTAACCCAATGTTATTGGTGCTATTGTGCTATACTTATTGTGTTTGTATATTATAAAAAGTAAGCGCCATTTCTTTTTGTCAGATTAATATATTGAATTCGTATAGCTACTCCATGATTGGAAAAATCAGTCGTGGACTTAATACAATCTAATTCATATTAAATCTTTGCCACTACCACTTTCTGAAATATAGTACATGACTATTATCTCATCAACATTACATATTTACGATATAACTGAAATATTGTTGAAAGTGGCGTTAAACCCCATAAACCTAACCATTGAATATTTAATTGTTTTATTTGATCCATATATTATAAAATGGCGAAAATAAATAAATATGAAATCACTATTACCGGTACATTGTGTTTCCAAATATTTGGACAAGAAAATTAGAAATGATCGCCTTTCAAATGTCTTGTTCATACGCATGAAATGTTTTTTTTTTCTTCTTCTCAAATTGCACTTCAAATTTAGTATTAAATCTCTATATTAACTCTACGTTGTTCTAACAGA
The DNA here is from genome assembly GCA_002080005.1 of Gigantidas platifrons. NCBI lineage: Eukaryota > Metazoa > Mollusca > Bivalvia > Mytilida > Modiolidae > Gigantidas > Gigantidas platifrons. The sequence goes on from MJUT01009703.1 coordinate 713,654, forward strand.
CATATTTTCGTCAATCGCACTGCAAATTTAGTAACAATTCTCTCTAAATTCACTCTACGTAATCTTAATTAACAAATTTTTGGCCAATAGCACTTAAAACTTGGTAATAAATTTCTAAATTCCCTGTATACGTTGTTTCACACTTTACACATTTTTCGTCATTCAGCATGTGATGACGTTGACAGTTTTTAGTAGATTTGTGAAATTAAGTTTTAAATGACGTAGGATTTTACTAATAAGGAGGATAGAAGTGTTTGTAATCTCATCTACTTCCGTTTATTAAGCTACAGTTTTATATCTGTAAGCTTACAATGATCTTGGATGAGTGACAAGAAATGAATATGTAACGTGTTATTTTCATCTTCATCTACTGGTTTGATTGTATATATATAAACAGATGGAAATTAATTAGAATTGATAAACAAAAAAATAAACATAGAATTTTCTTTAATGACCTGCAGCGTCTTGTGATAACATTGACGAGCTTATGATTTTTTTTTCAAGATTATTAACTCTTCTGTAAAGACTATGATATTGATATACCAATAAAAATAACTCCATGACGGACGAATTTCATTATACATGTACACCCGTTGTCTATTTATAGTAACACTCATTGAACGCGTGCCACATGGTGTTGGACTTCTGGACCATCCGTTTTTTTTCGGGTTTTTTAACTCGCCATGACAAAGGTTATGTGCACTTTTTTCTTTTTATTAATTAGCGTCCGTCTTATATTCGTCGTTATCCATTAACTGTTTTAAGTTTAATCTTCTGCAAAACTGTTCAACCAAATTAAACCAAATTTAGCGGGAACGGTTTGTACAAATGAAGTTGGTATTCTCCAATGGAGTAATTAAACGAGGAAATTGAGCAAAGAAAATGGTGAAATATTTGTGTTGTAGCATCCGTCCTTGTGACATGAAGATTCAGATTTGGACAAAGAAAACTTTGAATATACCAAAGAGGTAATCGAAAGCCGTAAATCATAGACGAACAGACAATACAAAAGGCTAAAACAAAATACGAGTGCCTGTGGTCTTAGTGTTAATTGAAGAACTGAGATACTTTTCAAAACGGTTTGAAAGATAATGCTCTCTTCAAGGGGCACACACAGTATTATGTACCATATCCATGAATATGTCTTGTATAAATCACTAAATGACTGTGCATGTTTAATGGTACGCAGAATGACCGAGGTGTGTATTACTGAGTAACAGTTTCCTGGTTTAATTGAAGTGTATTTTAAAACCACTCCTTCATATCAAGTTTAACTTCGCGACAAGGGTAACCAAAATAACGATTGGTGTAATAAAACTACTCAGTCGGCTGGACGACAATTTAACAGATTGAAACAGAAAAAAACTTTGTTTTATTAAGATATGATAAAATAAGAATCTAAGGTACTAGCCAGCATGCATGACTATTGGTTGGAACTAAATGACGTTCTTATGTTCTTGGATAGATAAAAAAAAAAACAAAAAAAAACAACCAAATAACTATATTCCATTCTCCTTTCCAGACAGTTGGCATTGTTTGTAACAGTAGAGAGTTGTGGTAGGTCGGTGGTTTTCCCCAGGTACTCCGGTTGCCTCCACCATTAAAATGACCACCACAACACAACTGAAATATTATTGAAAGTGGCGTTAAACACCACAACACTAACACTTTTGTCACATTCTCCAATATGATAATAAAATACCAGTTTTCAAACAGATATTGATAGAATTATATTCCTTCCAAATATAGCTGTATTCCTACAGATGGTCTGAGCCTACAGTTTTCTTCATATTTATATATACCCGTTCTTACCTCTTCATACACCTTAATTACGCCATCATGATTTATCCGGATCAATAACCATATACATGTATATCATGCTTAATCGATGATGACAGCGCAATTTTCAACCGAAACACGTCGTAAAACTTTTATTTCTTACATGTTCAATGTCTATGCTGACATTTCACTGTGAAGAAAGAGATGACAAGAGAACAATCCAAAACTATCCCTCTAAATAAACATGGAATTTAAAATATATATGCAGGAATTACATGTATTTCAAATATGATGCCCTACAGGATTCCTCCCTTTATTCGTTGAGAATTTAATTCAAATTTATTATCACTTACGTCTGTTTTCAATTACAGACCATATTAAATATCACATCCTTATTTTTAGCACAATACAAACATGTCAGTTTATTTATTTCAAATGGGGTCATTGACCCTTTGGTTAAACCATATTCATTATAATGACGCAATTTTACACTAAATTCACTTTGAAACGTTTTATTAAATATTCTAAGACAAACCCAAATAATCCAGTTGAATTTTAACCTAAGAATTAATAGTTATATTATTCTTTTTGACATTCATTCAACAATTTAACTTCACAGAATGAGTGTTCCAGAAAAACCACAACCATGATGAAAACGAGGGGCAACAATCGAAAATGAGCAATACAGAGACACAGGCAACATTGGACACAAGACACAGAACAAAGACAAAGAAAACAAAGCAACACAACACAGAAAACAGAATGGACAATCCAGTAAACTGTCAACATTGGACACAAGACACAGAACAAAGACAAAGAAAACAAAACAACACAACACAGAAAACAGAATGGACAATCCAGTAAACTGTCAACATTGGACACAAGACACAGAACAAAGACAAAGAAAACAAAACAACACAACACAGAAAACAGAATGGACAATCCAGTAAACTGTCAACATTGGACACAAGACACAGAACAAAGACAAAGAAAACAAAACAACACAACACAGAAAACAGAATGGACAATCCAGTAAACTGTCAACATTGGACACAAGACACAGAACAAAAACAAAGAAAACAAAGCAACACAACACAGAAAACTAAAATGATGAGCAACAAGGACCAACCAAAATACCGGATGTGAATACACATGCTCCGGAAGGGTAATCAGTTCCTGTTTCCTATCAGACACCCGCCATGCAGTTATTGTCAAGTGTGGTAAAAGACTTGTCGGTGATAGATGAAACAGAAAATAGATATTAAAGTCAAAAGTTCCATATTTGATATTTTAACAAAATATTGTACTACAAAATACTGGGGATGAGTCAAATTAACTTGTAGACCATAGTAAGCAACACAGTGTTATGGTTTGTAGTTTCGCCATCATGTTAAAGCTATTTTGGAAAATCACGATGTCGTCCGAAATGTTTGTCCTTAGTTTTGGTTTTAGCACATTGTGTGCACGTTTCGTTTTTAGGTTATCATGAAACAAGACCAAATTAATGTATAAGTTCACGTCTTGCATGTGATTTTAAATCTAACTTACACTTAAAATAGTTTATAACAGAAACCACACAGATCCTGTTTTGTGGTAAATCACTCATCTTAAGATGTAATGTTATTGATCAAGATGACAAAGGGTCTAGTATAACATCCTATTTTTAGCAATAGGAAAGTCTGAACGTTAAATGACCACAACACAATGGATGCAGTCTATTAAAGTCTGCAAACAATTACAAAGTTACTTATGTAGTCAGACACCTGCTGAGTATCTTGCCATCCTGCGACATTCGATACAAAAATATTTCTAGTCCTAAGATATTCTTTTACATTCTTAGTTTAAAAAAAAAAATTAAATGTGGAAAACAACACCCGTCACTTCCATAATCTGATACTGTTTCCGGTGTTAGTAATTACATGTATATGTAATTAATCTTCCAATTAACAATAAGATAAAATCTCTGTATGTACATTTTGTAAGCGGATTTAACTGGAAACCCCACAGGAACCTCGGTTTATAAAAATATGACTGGTCGTTGTTGGCCTGTTGCAAGGCAAGATCCAGTATATTTTATTTTTCCAGTGTTAATTCAAATTTCCTATTGTCACCCTTTTCCCCTCTCTATTTAATGCAAATGTGCGGTGGTAGAAAAGATTTCAAACCTCCGTCCCTTTGTATTTCCATAGCAATGACTCCAAAATTTGTACAACTGATTCTGCTTGGTCTAATTAATTCCTATGAAGTTTCATGAAGGTCTGTTCAGCGGTTACTACGCCAGGTTCATATTTATATTTTAGCATTTCATTGGTTACTATGGTAACAGTGGCATTCCATCAAAGGTAATTAAAAGTCATATGACTTCAGCTCTCCTTGGGTTGCTTCCAGCAAGTTCATAACGGAGGTAGAACGACAGAAAAAAGAAATTCTAAAAGAAGAAACTGAGTAAAAACAATAGGTCTCCCAAATTCGCTTGGATTTTTTGATTGATCGATTGGTGCTTAGCGCCAATTTTAACAGAATTTCAGCTATTGTGTGGCGCTATTCGTTTGGAAGTCTTAATAAGAAATAGATATGTAGTGATAAGTCTCTAGACTGTTTACAGGACGTAATAATCATAAGAAAATGTATGTCAGATACGATTATATTTGTATCCCGATTCCAAATAAGGGGCCGTCGTGATCGCATGGTAGTTGGATTTATAGCTACCTATGCAATCAGTGTCTATCACCACTAACGTTGTGAGTTCGAATCCAGGTCAGGCGAGGTGTACTCGATGCAACATTAAGTGATAAAGTTTATCAGTGACTTGCGACAGCTAGGTCGGTGGTTTTCTCCTGGTACTCCGATTTCCTCCACCAATAAAAACTGATCGCCACGATATAGCTGAAATATTATTGAAAGTGGTGTTAAACACCATAACCCTTAATCTGATTCCAAATTTGACGAGATAAAATATATCTTTAAACGAAGGAAAAATGAATAGGAATAAACCTACATTTTAGTCACAAATTCTAATATTTTAGCTTAAACATACGTTGTATATTTAAAATTCTATATGAATTGTTTATTATTTCAAAATAGAGAATTGTAAAACTTGCTTTATCTCTGTTTAAATCCAAGAAATATATTACGAAAATAAGCTCGTACTACATATGTGGACAACGACCAAACTAAGCTTTCAGTGACGAATTTTCAATTATACGAAGCGCGTAATGGTTTGATGGCGACGAGAACAACAAAATACACTTAAATATGAAACTCAAAATGGATTAATATCTTTAATAAATGTACAATGTGTTGCATAATCTGTTACAGAAATCTTCATTTCAAGCATTTGTTTCCTTTACTATTTATACAGTTTGAGAAGAAATATGTATGCATTGTATTATTTGCTTTCGTTTATTTCTAACATTGTGGGTCATTTCTATAATATATTTCTTTAACTTATTTCCGATAATCCTGCACTATTATAATGACGTATTCTGTAATATTTCTGATATAATATCACGCCATGTCTCCTAACCAAATGTGTAATATAAATGATACTGTGACTTGGGCTTAAAGGATTGACGGCATAGAATGTCAAACACGTTCAGATCACCCGGAGATATAGAAAATGGGGTTGACAATGACTTGTAATTAACTTTAACAGAAGCAAAACAAGTGTCTCAAAGACAGCAATTATATTTTAGAATGTGTTACTATGGAAATACAACTAAACGACAAGGATGGTTAAATATTGATTTGTAGGGATTGCCATTTATATAAGGAAATTGTTAGTGAGTCTTCTTGAAAATGATCTTCTTACAGTAAAATAAACAACCAACAAATACAAGACAAGCAAATAAAACAAATTCCATTGGCTAATAAAACTGTCAGGTATGATAAGGAAGCAACACGTGGAAAACGAACAAGAAACGGTCTAAGGAAAAAGGATCTCTCTTGTGTAATTAACCTTTATTAAATGTGAAATATGACATTAATCTTCTCCGGTTAATGTTGAACTTAGTGCGATTTTTCAACGTCAATTTTGTTAAAGAAAATTATTATAGCATTTCAATATAGCCTTTCTTAAATACACCATGGCTCATCAGAATTAAAAATCGGGTTACCAAATCCGCTCATACTTTGATCAATTGTATGCAATGAGACATAAATATTTGGCAAGCCGTATCTATGGTGAAATATGGTTTGGCGCGCTTGCCTAGAGTTCGTGTACATCGATCGTGGGCTCTATACGTGGGTCCCCCAAAAACCAAAGACAATATATTGATTTCTTCTGCTTCTCCGTCATGCGCGTAGTATTTATGTGTAATAGAGGAGACTGGTTTTGCTCGGAATCCGGATACTTCGTCCGAGTGGATCGACAAATCTATCCACGGACCATTGTTTCAGTGCATTAGGATTATTGAAATCCAGCTGAGCATGTTAACCTAGAGTACAACTTTGGCAACGTCATCATCTGTTCGAAATGCAACTTGTTCTCGCAATGATATAATTGAAACATTGCTCATTTGGCGTTAAACAACAATCAATCACTCACTCGCTGCAATGATATACAATGTAATTGAAACAATGCTGACTTGGTGTTACACAACAATCAATCACTCACTCGCTGCAATGATATACAATGTAATTGAAACAATGCTGACTTGGTGTTACACAACAATCAATCACTCACTCGCTGCAATGATATACAATGTAATTGAAACAATGCTGACTTGGTGTTACACAGCAATCACTCACTCACACACTCGCTGAATAGTAGGTACAATATAAGCAAAGGAGGCGGATAATATTGGATCGGCTTTAGATTCAATACAAAGTTCCTCGCACTCGGTGGTTTCCCGGTGATACTCGTGTCCTTTGTATCGCTAACTACATATAGAAGAAGTGCGTCAATGTACCAACCGGAAGTTTTACGCTTTTGCTCGCCTTTTTTATGATTGGTTCATTTGTGAATAACGTAGAATTTCATTAATACCACATTTGTTGCTAATTCGAAAACTACGGGAGGAAGGCATACATTTAGATTATTGGCAGTGTGTAATAAATGTCATTCATTGCTATATCTCAAAGTGTTAATTTGTTTTCTCAGTTTGCTGCAAAACTGAGGAAGTAGGAGGATTCCGTGTAAATAAGGAGGTTATAAACTGATCACTGCCTGTGAACATCACCAAGTGTTCATTACAATATGTCGTATTCATTATTTAATCTGACGTAACAATTATTCTTATTTAGGAAATCTGATAATTCTACGTACAGGGGAAATGTTAGCTAGTATTCTTCTTATAGTGGTTTTGGTAGTTTGCTGTGGTCGAGAAGGATACAAACTTTCAAGTAACATAAACATGATGAGTGTAATCCTTAATTGCCTTGTAATGATTGACTAAATAAATGTCCCTATTATTCTGTCTTTTAAGAAATTTTGTTTGCACGATGTTTCATAATGAAAAGAAACTTTATACAGCGGTAGTCATCAGTTCTAACAACACCAACAAAACTACCAAAATACAGTCGAAATGAACATGTTGCATTTTTTTTTATTCCTTGACTTCTATGATCGTCGTGTTAAACATGTAAACAATACCATTGACTTGTATAATACAGCAACCGAGTGATGACAAATAGACCACAGTTCATGGGTCATATAATCGCGGAAATTGCCGATTTATTCAATCGTACATTTCCGATTCTTCAATATCTTAAAATAATGCGCTCATCATTTTACTGTTCTGTTGTAAAATAAAAAGGTTATTGCACGGATATTGATAAATATTGTCCCTCGTTGAATATTAATTGCACGAGTGTTGAAATGTCTATACCACAAATAACTACGGGTATGTTCCATTTGTTGTAAACACTTTCCGATCCTTTCCTCATTCAAGACTTATCACTGGGTTTGTAACTAGATTAACACGACGGATGCCACTAGTAGAGCAGGAACTGCTTTCTCTTCGGGAGCACCTGCGTTTACCCCCGGTTTTTAGAGGGGTTCGTGTTACTCGATCTTTGGTATTTAAAATATTTCAGGGGACTCGTGGCTGTTGATGGAGATGGTTCACGATAGATGTTCCTTCCTCCTCACTGAATTTAGTACTGCGTTGACTACTATTTTACCTATTTTGTTCCAGTATCGTTATAACTGCTGTTATAGTGACAGCCGGAACCTTTGAACCGTAATGAAAGCGGGAGGTTTGGCGCCGTAAAATCTGATTCAACCCACCATTTCTGTGAAAATGCCTGTATACCAAGTCAGGGTCATTACGGTTTTCCCAGTTTTCCGGTTGTTGACTGAATTTGTCTGTTTATATTCTTATTAGTTTTGACTTTCCCTTTGGAAGATTGTTCGGAGTTCGGTAATTTTGTTATTACCCTTATTTATGTGTATGTTTTTTAGATCGTTGTTTGTCCTTTTTCTTTTGGCCGTTGTGTTGTCTGTTCTTCTTCGATATGCGGATTCTGATTGCCCCTTTAGTATCGTCAAACTCGTCCTGGACAATTTTCACCAATATTTGGGAAATTACCCTCAAGTGGAAGGATATATAGATAGAATATAGAAATGGATATCCTTTGAAATTTAAGCTAACAACAAGAAGAAGCAGTTTCAAATATCAAATGTGTGTTATTGTAAACTTCTGACAATTTGTTTTCTATTTCAGTAGACAAATCGTCACAAAGATAGTTCCAAAAATAGTTCGAGTCATTGTATTCTCATATTGACCAACAACGGAAGTCTAGCTATTATATGGTTTCGAACATCGTTCATATCATTTTGTCGTGTAATACCTCTCTCCTGGCGTAGTTATACATATTTCTGGTGCGCTATAATAGAGTTCAATAAGGTCAAGTCGAATTACACATGTGTATGGTAAAATTAAGCTTCTTTTCGGAATAACAGTTATTGGAGGTGTGCCGAAAGCAAATGGTATATTTGCTTGTTGCATGACATTACATACTTCTAGATAGATAAATTGTCCTGGATATGAAAGTAAATTATCGGTATATACAATACAATGTATATACACACCAATCAACTAACTTACATTTGACCAAGGGTAAGTAGCACCTTTTTCTTAAGATGTTGCCTCTCCCACAATAGCATACATTGTCACTAATATGACTTCCTGCTATAGATAAGTTTAACAACTGAGATTATAGCCACGGGTAAAGGTTAAAAATACATACGTATTGAGGTAACTGGGTCACTGTATATAAATGAATGCTATTTACAAAATAATGCCTATAATGACGACGATTATTATAATGGAGGTTATTAACGTTCTTGTATACCATGGGGGTTATTAACGTTCTTGTATACCATGGGGGTTATTAACGTTCTTGTATACCACGTGGTCTCACACTGACGTTGTTAACTAGTTGTTAGTAAATGTCCATGAACCGAATCCATGGTTCATTGAAGTCAGACATTTCGGTTAATTTGACTGCAGAATATAAGATTGTACGTCCTACTAGTGACCAGACTGCTATGACAAAACGTTAGCATATTCTTGGACTCAACAAGAACCAAGCAGCATTTCCCACTATTACCGTGGTGGAAGTCGTCTTACTTTTGCAGGAATGCATACAACGCTTATAAACACAATATTAAGCATCTTCAAATATATTACTTGACCATTACATATGTACTTTGATGTATAATATAGGGTCAACCGATCGGATCGGTGGTGTAATGGTCAGTGTGCTCGCATCCAGTGCGGTAGATAGTGTGTTCTATCACTTGT
>MJUT01009703.1:723703-765400 GCA_002080005.1 Gigantidas platifrons
CATTTCCCACTATTACCGTGGTGGAAGTCGTCTTACTTTTGCAGGAATGCATACAACGCTTATAAACACAATATTAAGCATCTTCAAATATATTACTTGACCATTACATATGTACTTTGATGTATAATATAGGGTCAACCGATCGGATCGGTGGTGTAATGGTCAGTGTGCTCGCATCCAGTGCGGTAGATAGTGTGTTCTATCACTTGTGGAATCAAACCCACGACTATGAAATTAGTATGCGCTACTTCTCCCCTAACCACGCAACATCAGGCAGTAAGAGCAAATCATGGTTTGTTCAGAATCATGATAATATGTCCCGGTGGAGAGACATGTCTACCCAGAGACTATTGTTTCAGCTAGCTGGCACCATAGAAATCCAAGCGTGTTGGTCAAGTGCAAAGCGGACATCATGATCATATCATCATATAATCGAATATAGCTTGTTCTCGCCATGATATTACTAAAATATTGATCACTAGCTTCGTATCTACAAAAGGACCATAGCATGAAAGCCCTGCAGATTAACTCGGAGACAATCAGCAGGAATATAGGTCAGTGCATGATGGTAAAATTATCGGATCATAAAACATCCTAAGATTATGACGATTTGAGTGATCTATCTATTCAAGAATAACAGTTTGTGATTCAGACTGAATGCAAATATGTACATGCTAGCGTACATCTACATACAATCGTGACCTCTAAACGTTGTAATGAATGTACATGTATATACAGTCACGACCTCTGGTCGTTGTGATGCATGTGCATGTTAAAGTACATGTTCACACAGTCATGACCTCTGATTATTACAACTTTGTCACTTAAGTCCCGCACCTTTTACTCAATACATTGATATACGAGAGCCGATAACCGTAACGAGTAAATTAATAACATTTACATCCACGGCATAAATTAAATACATTTACTTTAGATTAAATTATAGAACAATTGTTTCTAGTGCAAGTGTCATCGACCAATAAAACTAGAATTATTGCGATAGTTGATTGTCCTTTAAAATATTTTAATTTTCAGAATCGGAAATAAAAATTCACAAGAATAATCAGTTACAGGAATTAATGTCACAAATTACGTAGTAGAAAGGTCACGGGCAGAAATGGTACAAGACAAAAAGTCAAATTATAAGTAAGAATTTTGTAAATGAACTTTAGAGACTATCAAACTTCACACATAGACACAAACTAAAGTAAAGGAACAGGGCTTATAATGCAGGAAAAAGATCACAGGAAAAACATGGGTGTAACTATTTCTTTAGTTTACATATGATGTTTATGTTAATTCATGCATGTTTTCCTTGTAACTTTGTATTTTTTTAATAAGGAGAGCAGGGCCCATCAATTTTTTTTCCAACGGAAGCGACATTTTTGATAGCCAGAAATGAGAAATATACCATAGAAACAACCCGTATACTCGCATTTGTTGGAAACGGGGGATCGTGGACTGTCAAATGCTATATTTTACTGACATAAAGTGATATTGGCTGATGCCGGAAGTAAAAATAAAGTCTCTAGCAACCTTATAGGTTTGGATTCATGTGCATGTTAAGTACATGTTCACACAGTCATAACCTCTGATTATTAAAACTTTGTCACCCAAGTCCCACACCTTTAATCAATACATTATACGAGAGTCGATAACCGTAACGAGTAAATTAATGACATTTACATCCACGACATAAATTAAATACATTTACTGTTAGATTAAATTACAGAACAATTATTTCTAGTGCCAGTGTCATCGACCAATAAAACTAAAATTATTGCCATAGTTGATTATCCTTTAAACGCATAAGCAAAAGGCAGAAATGTTACAAGACAAAAAGTCAAATTATAAGTAAGAATATGGATGTAAATGAACTTTAGAGACTATCAAACTTCACAGATGGACACAAATTAAAGTAAATGAACGACTCTTATAATGCAGGAAAAGATCACAGGAAAATAATTTGGTTAACTATTTCTATAGTTCACATATGATGCTTATATTAACTCATGCATGTTTACCTAGTAATTTTTATAGCGAGGACTATCAATTTTGTTTTTTAACGGTAGCGACATCTTTGGTAACCGGAAGTGATAAAAATAACCTTGAAACCATATATTCTTGGAATCGGGGTATCACGGACTGTCAAATATTTGTCTGACATAAAGTGATATTGGCTGATACCGGAGGTAAAAAAAAGCCCATAACAAGCTTATAATTTTGGAATCAGGAGAAAATAAGTTATCACTATAAAGTACAATGTGTGATTGATTACCGTATCTAGCAACCATATAGCGTTACATCAACTATCACACGATAAACTTCTGACCGGAAGTGGTAACTACATGAAAATCTAAATATATCATATTTTCGGAACAATTCCAAAATCAAATATCAAAATCGTAGAAAGAGGCAAGATTGGTGTAATTGATGCAGAAAGCTTAAAGGGTGGTCACGAGGAGACAACTTTGACGAACTATGTTGTGGGGGAATACCTTGCAACTGTTCTTGAACAACTAGCTCTTTAACGATTAATAGGGGCTGTCGTGATCGTATGATAGTTAATTTTACAACCACCTATGCAATCAGTGCCTATCACCACTAACATTGTGAGTTCAAATCCCGTTCAGGCGAGGTGTACTCGATACAAAATTATATGATAAAGTTTGCCAGTGACTTGCGACAGGTCGGTGGTTTTCTCCGAGTACTCCGGTTTCCTCCACTAAGAAAACTGACCGCCACGATATAACTGAAATATTGTTGAAAGTGGCGTTAAGTACCATAACCTAATCTTAACGATTATTATTATTTATTAAGTATATTGTCACAGATTTTTAGGGACTATTGTGGTATTTTACTGATAAATTAAGGATTAAAAACAAACAATTCAGTTATATGCACACTATAAGGTAAAAGGTAAAATTCATTTAGGACAGATACCAACTAAATCTAGTGTAGTTTAAAAATATACAAATATAAAATTATATAAAACAATGTATCAAGGTTAAAATGCACTTTAAGTTGATATCCTTCCAAGGATAACCCATTAAAGCGTTTCCGCTTATTTCCAATGGAATCCTTTAGTGTATATCACTTGTTTAATCAAATAAAGGTGAAGTGTTGAATAATATTTCATCTAGGACAGCATCAATAAAGCTAAACAAAAATAGTATAGCGAGACATAGAAATGCCGAAAGACAATTTTAGTTGTTGTTATTTATTTGTAAGATAGTGAAATTCACAAGGGTAAACAATATGTGTAAAAACAGAGAACAAAGTACACATAATGTATAACTGATATTGACATGTTGTCTGTTAATTATTTCGTTTGCAGCGATGAAAACCCCCAGAGGATTAATAAAACTAAATAACGCGGGAAATGTTTAGGATTTTCTTGACTTGTGGTTAAGTATGCTGTCTAATTTAATGATCCTAGAGTATAACTTTAGCTGTAACTTCGTAATAAAGTTAGCGTGTTAGATTGCCATGTCTTACGTCAGTAGATGTTAAAGGATGGTCCGCTGCAATCGATTATATATCAGTTTCATCATTATCTTGTCCCATTCCATAACGACTTCACAACTAGGAAACCGATGGTCTATCAAAAAATAAATAAATTCTTATTTGTTTTGTGATTTTGATAAATAAAAAGCCGCCCTTGACATTTTCATTTTTGTAACTGGAAGGTCGTTAAAATAGTATGCACTTTAATGAAGTTTTGTGTCATGATTAGTTTGACATTTATCAGATTGTTAGTTTCATCTGCTGGAGTTTTTATTTGATTATCAGGGGAATATTTTGTAATATCTGAGAAGTTCAATGACATTTTCACCAAATAGTCAATATTTGAAGGGAAACAAAAATACAATCCTATAATTAAATTTTTATTGCATAGTTGAAATAATGGAATAAATATAATAGAATGAATATGAATTGAATGTTTATTTTAAATCAACCAAAGGATTTGGTAATTTTGAAAGATAACGTCGACATAAATGTAGAACACTGGTTGACAATAGTTGCATGAGAAAACAAATACTGACAAATGTTTGTAGCAGTATAAACACATATACAGATAAAATAATAACAATATTAACAAATACCACAACAACAACAACAACAAAAAACGCAAAAACAAAAACAAAAATATTAGCGCATAAAAAGATACATGTATGTTACCAGCAATATAAACACATAAAAAGATACATGTATGTTACCAGCAATATAAACACATACAAAGATACATGTATGTTACCAGCAATATAAACACATACAAAGATACATTTGCATCATGATTAACGCATACAAAAACTCGTTAACGCATACACAGCAGGATCAATTTAATTTAAAAAAATATCTTTTTGCAGCAGTAATAACACATGAAAGGATGCGTTGGCAGCAATAAACATTTAAACACAAATAAAGATATATTTGCATCAGTATGAATGCACACAAAGATACAAAATGTACGTTATATAACCAGCAATATAAACGTATACAAACGCGTATAGTAGCAACGCATTCAAAGTTACTTTTGAGGCATGATTAACGCATAAAAAAAAACCTTTACATCAGGAATAGCGAATGTAAAGAGACCTTTACAGTAATTAAACTTTCTGTACATAACATACAAAGATACCTTTACAGTAATTAAACTTTCTGTTCATAACATACAAAGATACCTTTACAGTAATTAAACTTTCTGTTCATAACATACAAAGATACCTTTCCAGCAGTCACAACACATGCAAAGATACATTTGCACCGGGATTAACGCAAGATTCTTTATTTCTTAAACACCATAGTAAGTACAGTGGTACAAAGAATTTGTTCAATATGATAACATAAATAATAATAACATACATGACAAGATGAAATAAGTAAAATGATTAACAAATACAGTACAGCAACAACAGAGGATTAACCTGGAAGAACCACTTGAGAATTTATAACCCTTATAAATTTGCAAAGATTTTTTAGTTTACTTTTTTGTTTAGATTGAAACAATTTTCCGAACTTTAATATATTAATTCTGTGTATAAAATAAGGATTTAAAAATTGTTTTCTGATATCTACTAGAGATTGACACTGAAGTATATAATGAAATTCGTCACCAAGTTCTTGGCATTGACATAAATTACAGTGTCTATTTTGTCGTTCAATTCTATGCCATCTGCCCGTTTCTATTGGTAACCTATGGTTTCCGGTTCTAAATGCATGCATAGATACAAAACATCGGGAATCATGTTCTTTTACAATGTTGTAATTTAAATATCAAACAAAATTTCAGTTTAAATTCTTAATTTCTGTAAATTTCTAAAATATGTATATATATAGTATCAATACAGTTCATGATTACCAACTATGGACTAAAGGTAGCACAGCATTTGTATTTCATATGTTTAGTGGTCTTCTAGTTTAATCTGTTAAAAAAACCCAATTAAATGCAAAACCGAAAACAACAAAATGTTCTACTGTAAATGATAATTTGGTCCTAGTAAAATAACTCCGGATGGACCAACATTTCTAGACAAAAAAAATCCAAGGTTATAAACTGTCCAGGGTTTAAAGGTCTATTCGGAAAATTTCCTATTTGAAATAATTATTTTAAGTAAATATGGTCCATCGAATTATTTTTCAAGAGAGGTTATTCCTCTCCGGACCAATTTCAAACTAGGATTTATTTTATTAGACAGTTTATTTTTTTCGGACCAATTTCACAACAGGACATATTTTACTTGTTTGTTTATTCCGCCCGGGCCAATTGCACACACCGGGACTTATTTTACTAGTAAATTTATTCTGTTCTGACCAAATTGGACACCGGACTGATTTTACTATTACCCCAACACTATAATGCTATTTATCTACAATGTATGCATGAGGGTTTATAAAACTTTCTCCAATTTAAGTCAGTAAATTTCTGAAATATCATCATTCAATTTCATGGAAGATTTTTTAACCAAAGACGCGTTAAGAACACATTTTAAAGTTAATTTAATTCTAGAATTGAAAGGAAACAATTTTACCCACACTTTACATTACATTACATTACATTACATTAACATTACATTAAACCACTTGATTGTGAAGGCGTAAATTCATCAACATATATATGTATAATGTAATATTGAATCATGTTTCAATGTATCATACATATAAGTGTTTTCACCTTAGTAGCGTACGTAGTATTTACACATTTGTCAACAAATAATATACATGTGACAGTTGTGTATTCATCGTGATGACGATTATCCGTATCAGATCTTGGTTAAAAACGAATGCAAATTTTCTCTAATATTTAAAAATCCAAACCCCCTTATAACCATGGTTTTTGATTCCCGTCGAGATCAATATTTGTGACATGTTTACATGGAGATTATTAAACATAAACAATGATTCTGGTTTCTACACACCTATATGAAACGTATACTTATTAAGCATATAATCTTTCTATTGTTTTGGTGTAGATGTTTATCAATCCTTAAAATAAAGGAGAAGATATGATGAATTGATCTCCCACGTTTTAGTACTTATGTACTACAATACTGTAGCTATTTCTAAAAACCAAAGTATTCAATATATTCTTTGTCAACAAGACAGTTATTAGAGGGGACGACGGTTGGGATACCATTACATGTTTGAACCCCGCCACATGTTTGTGCCTGTCCCAATCCAAGACATATACATGTCCAACGTTATATGGCGTATTCTTTTTTTTGTGTTCAGTGATTGTTCGTTTTATTGATATTGGTGGAATTGTTGACAATCACTGTTTAAACGTTCTTTTCTTGACAATCGGTTCTTTTATACCCACAAGAAGATGAGATAAGTGAGAGTATAATGGTTTCACAATTGCAAAGGACGTCATTCTGTCTTTCTGAACTTTGATCGATTCAGAAATATTTGTCTTCAGACCCACGACGCGACATATTTTGTATATACATGTGATCGGACATAACATAGTCTTGTGTATACAAATGTAACATTGACGTTATTGTGACATATTTAGCTTGACCAACGATATTTCTATTTTTGGCAGTTGTAACTGTTTGTGCTTTGTATTTGAGTGAGTGAGTGATTGTTGTCTTAAGCTAACTCAGCAATGTTTCAGCTATGTCATGGCAAGAACAAGTTATATTTCAATGAGATGATGATGAGGTCTGCTTTGTTCTAGATCAACACGCGCTTAGTTGTTTTTTTTTATAGTGCTAGCTCACTGAACCAATAGTCCGCGGATAGACATGTCGCTCCACTCGGACACAGTATTCTGATTCTGAGCTAACCAGTCTTTGTTCTTACTCCTTAATGCTACGTGCTTAGCGGAGAAGCAACAAATACCAATTTTATAGTCTTTGGTTCGAATCCACGGTCTACTGTTCCCGAGGCGAGCACGCTAACCATTATACGACCGATGCGGTTGTATTTGAGGACTGAATGTTTCAGATTATGACTGACTGAAGCATATAAAAATAACGTCACTGTGACCGTTTGCCGATCTTTTTTTCCTCCTCAAGGTTCCAAAGGCTTTGCATGCCATAGATGATATTGGTACCTTGAACAGTGAAAAAAAGAATGCCTTTAAAGAAAATGTGTCTTTATAGTTGATATGTTAAGAAGAATGCAGAGAGGTCGTGTATTATTTGTGAAATTTGCTCCTATTACCTCTAGTTTCTTATGATTTTTTTTTTTAATTTCTAATCTTTTTCTTTTTCTGGTCTGTATCTTCTATGGTATTTTCCCTATTAAAGGAAGAAATATCACAAATTGTCATTTGATTTCTGTTGAACCTCCAAGTTATGCCAGAAACGCGTCGTGCGCACTAAATTTGGTATCTACGTTTTTATTAGTACATTTTGTTGAAAATGGCGTAAAACACCGTAACTCTAACACAAGCTATTATCATTTTAGCTATAAATAGATACAAAAATGTACTTTATTATCATTTTAGCTATAAATAGATACAAAAATGTACTTTATTATCATTTTAGCTATAGATAGATACAAAAATGTACTTTACTTCACTAATCATGGGACTAATGGATGGATAATATGCAGTTCCATTTATCATTAATACAGTATAAAAATATAACGAATGGCAGAAATAAATAAATGCTTCATTTTTCAACAACAGACAAGAGATGATACTTAAGATCATAATCTCCTCGCGTCTGGTTCAGAGAAATATATATATACTTTCATATGGAGGGCAGAGATATCAATTCATGCAAAATCTACATGCATTTGTTTCGCCAAAATCGAAAGGTTTTTTTTTCAAAAACTTCAAACGATAAATCGAAAGGTATTTTCATTTTGTTTTACTTCAAACGATTTGGTAAAATCAAAATTAAGTTATTGTACAACAAAGGAATTGTGAACATATTTTGAACATAACTGAACGCTTAGTTGGATTTTGATATTACTAACTCGCTAAAGCAACAAAAAAAAAAAAAAAATCATAATTTTTGGTTTGATTCGACGATGGTCCGATTCCACCATCTTCTGCACTCGCGGCGAGTATTTAAAAAATTTCATAGGCTGTTTATTTTTTAAGGTTATTGTGGTAGTCATATATATACGTACACCATTTGTTACTTCAAAGTACAACGCTTCAGCAGGAGGAGTGCACTTTCCTCTTGTTTGTGTATGTGTGTGTCTGTGTGTATCTGTCTGTGTGTGTGTGTGTGGGTTGGGGGGAGTGAGGGTTAAAGGGGTTGTTTTTAACGCCATTTTCAACATTTTGTTCAGTTTTATCATGGTGGTCAGTTTAATTGATGGAGGAAACCGGAGTAACGCTGAAAATACCACCGAACTGCCGCAAGTAACTGTCAAACTTTATCACATAATGTTGTATCTAGTACACCTCGCCTGAACGGGATTCGAACTCACAACGTCGATGGCGATAGGAACTGATTGCATAGTTAATTGTAAAACCAACTATCATACGATTACGACACGACATAACCGACGACTCATCGCAATACTTGGGAAAAGCCCGATAAACCTCACCTTTCTCTCAGAACCTATAACCTCATACATAATAACTTTATATAATAAACAGACGATTCAACACAATACTTGGGAAAAACCCGATAAACCTCACCTTTCTCTCAATTTCAAAGCCTCATGCATAATAACTTTATATAATAGTATACTATAGTATACGCTTCCGTTATTACATGATAGGTTTAGCTTCTCGTTTCACATTACGCTCAAGGACAAACGCTATCGAAGACTTTCATTGATATACTTCCTACCTATTATTCATTCATTATACATATGATCCATACATATATAAAATCCTTGATGACGTAGGCTATTCTCCATCACCGGTAAATGAGATTTTTGTGTGAAGTATTTTTATGTATGGCATATATAATACCATGACTTAACGCCTCGCGTACTTTGTTTTATCATTTGCTGATTAGAATTCCAAGCCCTACTTTGTAAGCGAGAAAGGATTTTAATTCATATATGTGGGATCAAAGATCCAAGAATTACCGATAATTACATCAGCACAGCTTCCGTTATATATAAAACATAAGTGTTCTTTCCTATTTTAACTCAGAAAATGATTTTGAAGCATTGAATGATAGAATGTTTGCCAATACACATCCCTGTAGCAATCGCTGTCAGTCTATTGATTTTCAACTAGAAAACAAATATAATGTGCCTCCATGTTTACAGACAAAAATACTTTAATCTTATGAAGCTATACATCATTATACTTGAAATCCACTTAGACTAAGTAAATCCTAAATGATTCCATTACCGCATACTGGCAACCATGTTTAAAGAAACAACCTAACATATCACTACAAGACCAAGGGTTAGGGCTATCGTGTTTAACGCCACTTTCAACAATATTTCAGTTATATCGTGGCAGTCAGTTTTATTGGTGGAGGAAACCAGAGTACTCGGAGAAAACTACCGACCTGCCACAAGTCACTGACAGACGTTATCACATAATGTTGTATCGAGAACACTTCACATGAACGGGATTCGAAATCACAACGTTAGTGGTGATAGGCACTGATTGTACAGGTAGTTATAAATTCAAAGGTATACATCATTATAATAGTACTTGAAATCTACTTTTATCTTAAAAAAAAAAGAAACACTGCAACATAGCAGAGAGGTGGTCGTGATCGTATGGTAGCTGGATTTACAACTACGTATGCAATCAGTGTATATCACCAGTAAAGTTGTGAGTTCGAATCCCACACAGGTGAGGTGTACTCGATGCAACATTATGTGATAAAGTTTGTCAGTGACAGGTCGATAGTTTTCTCCGGTTTTATCCACCAATAAAACTGATCGCCATGGTATAACTGAAATATTGTTGAAAGTGACGCTAGACACCATAAACGACTAAACTAACCAAAATGATTCCATTACTGCATACTGACTATGTTTAAAGAAACACTCCAACATATCAGTACAAGAGCAAACATCATTTAATTGACTTATCCATCAAAAATATGTAAATGACGTTGCATATAAGTAAGAAGACAATTTCATTCAAAATCAACAGGCGCTGCTAATGAAGTATACAACATACAATCTTTATGTACATGTTACACTAATGGGGTCAAGCAAATTACAGAAAAATATAAATACAGCAATTAAAGTAACACGTATCATATAGAAAATAATATAAACTGCATAGGGAATTCATGGTCTTGAATGGCAGCTGCCTAATACACTCAGTACCAATGGATATTTGTACGTTGTACGTCGGCCATCCACACACTGCATATCTCACAAATGACTACAGTTTCTGTGATTCTACAATCGTCACCCATCCACACTGTAGATCTTCAAATTAGCTACGATTTCTGCTTCTACATACGTAACCCATCCATACTGCGCATCTCACAAATGGCTACAGTTTCTACAATTCTACAACCGTCACCCATCCACACTGCAGATCTCACAATTAGTTACGTTTTAATTAAGTATACTGGCTAATCGGACAACAGTTCTCGGTATGTGTTCTGTTTTGATTCCTCGAGAATTAGTAGGCACCTCTTTGATTAGTCGGTTGAAAACATGAATCCATATGTTAGTGTATTGCCAAAAAAAAAAAATAATAATAATATTAATAAAATAATTTTTTTAAAATACAAAAACATTTGCTACACTACATTTCCATTGTTTGACTTCTTCTGTGGTTTAACTGATCCCAGACCAAATATATACTTAATATAGAAATAGAACAGGAAAAACTCAAATGTCAACCAAACTGCTAAAATCAAATTCATTAATGCTTTCTAGACTGGGGATATGAGAATTTAAAAATATTGGAACAGATTCATCTTAAATTTTGTAAACGAATTCTAAAAGTTAGAAATACTACCCCGAATTTTATTGTTTATGGGGAATTAGGTAGATTTCCTTTAAAAATTCGAGTAAAACTTCGTATGATTTCATATTGGTGTAAACTTGTGAATAATGAAACAAAATTGAGTAGTTCCTTATACAGGCTGATGTTATGTTTAAAAAATCAGGGTCATAATAATTTCAAGTGGATTAATTACGTAGAATCTATATTAAATAGAGCTGGCTTAGGATATATTTTTATAAATCAGGTTGGATATTGTGATAAAACATATCTTAACCAAATTTTAACAGATCAGTTTGTCAGTTTATGGTATAATGATATTGAAAATTCATCTCGAGGAAAATTTTATGGCTCTTTCAAAAAGGACTTTGGGTTAGAAAATTACTTAATGAGATTAAACGAGAAAACTAGAACTTGGATTACAAAATTAAGGGCGTCAAATTTACGAATTCCAATGGAAACTGGGCGGTGGTATAATATTCCTAAAGATGAGAGGGTTTGTACTTTGTGTGGACAATCAATTGGTGATGAGTTCCACTTGTTATTTGTTTGTTGTAATGAATATTTAGTAAACCTGAGACGTATATATTTACCTAGGTATTATATTACTTATCCTATAGTATTGCTAAAATGAATTGTTTCCTATCTTTTTGTAATGTAGAAGTTTATAAAAGGTTGTCATTGTTCATAAAGAAAATTGCTGGTATGTGTTAATATTTTTGATAATATATGATCATTTCGCCATGTAATACTGTATATATGTTATGTCCTCATGTAACACATTTATGTGTCTGAGTGTTATCAATAAAATCTTGAAATCTTGAAATCTAGACCACGGGCGAGAAACCAACGCAGTCAATTAGCAGTCCAACGAAATAATCAAAACAAGAATATAGACAAAAAAAATTATATTATTTTTCAATACCGATATATTCATATAGTTTTTTTTTTTGCGGATATATATACATGTATATTATACTTTAGGTTTTTATTTTCCCTATTTGTCTTTGTTAGCGCAGCCGGTCCATATAACGTTATATGGACCGGCAGTGGACTGCCTCGTTTTCGAGTCTTTATTTCGGGAGATAATTGGGCTTGTTTTTGGACGCGAAGTATAATTATATAATAGTTACTTATGTATAGGGCATAATCGTGATTTATAGACTGCCCAAGGGACAGTAGTATTGACTGAAATAATGATAATGCCTGAGCCGCAGGCGAGTGCATTATCAGTGTTGAAGTCAATACTACTGTCCCAAGGGTAGTCTATAAATCACGATAATATAATGCCCTATGCATAAGTAACTATTATTTTTATTTCATTGAAGGAAATAACGCTTTCTAAATAATGTTGCCCATTTTAGTACATATGCATGTTGTTTANATATAACAAATAGTTCACGGCACTTCGGGCCATATGGCAGTTTATGGACCGGTCTGTCACCCACAAAATACTATATGGACCTCAGCTTCGCTTCGATCCATATAATATTTTGTGGGTGACATCCCGGTCCATAAACTGCCATATGGCCCTCAGTGCCGTGAACTATTTGTTAAATATATCTTTATTTCTCAAAACCAATATGGTATAGAGATACAATTTATTAACTTATTAAGCATTATATGTTTCTAATATCAGTTGCGTAATATTCATTTTTCATTTGAATAGCAGTTTTTAGTGTACTTGGGAAAAAAAATTCCATGCTCTGAATACTTGATACATTCGATTGCTCTTTATTGAATTTAGCAATTTGAATTTTAAACAAATTCCGATCAATATCAATGGTTTATTTGAATAAGATCTTTAACCCGTTTTATACATCCTTTCTTCATCCAAATACAACTTTCTATAGGGAGGAATGTAGTTGTTTTTTTTTTTTTTTTTTATCTCATAAAATTATTAATTGATGTTTAACGCATATTTTATGATGCAACTTTTCATATATATATATATATGTAGTATATTTTATGTTCTATTTCACATGTTCACCCGAACATAAAACATTTCATTTCTTTACTGGGCTAAATAACAAAGACAAAATACTTTTGGGATGGCGAGCTTACAAAACAGTCGAATTAGTATACACATATATTAATATTTCATTTGGAATTGTCTTGAAAGTAGGACAGTACTGTTTTTCGTGGTTATTTTCTACGTACACGTCTAAGATTTATAATTATAACTTCAGTTCATTTGGATGAAATAGGTGTAACAAGTAAATAAATCTATGGAAACGTCATTTTTATCTATCAAAACGGAAATTACAAGGTTTCTCTTATCGCTAAGAATATTTCTGATACAAAACTCAAGCAACTTCATTACGTTGGGGGAAATTACAAGGATTCAATTATTTTTACTTTTTACATACATTATATAAATCCAAGCACATTACATAACTACGAGTGGTATGCATTTTTGTGCTTGTATACATTTTTATCAAACATTGTCCAACAGCTTATCAATATTA
Organism: Gigantidas platifrons; assembly: GCA_002080005.1. NCBI lineage: Eukaryota > Metazoa > Mollusca > Bivalvia > Mytilida > Modiolidae > Gigantidas > Gigantidas platifrons. The sequence goes on from MJUT01009703.1 coordinate 737,519, forward strand.
GATTATATCCCTCTTACCTTTTTAATTAAGCTCTCCCGAATTAAGCCTGAATGAGCTTATGCTATCAGATGGCGTCCGGGGTTCGTAGTCCGTTAACATTTCACGCTTTAATCTTCTCTTATGAAACCATTGGACCAATATGAACCAAACTTGGCAGGTATGTCACTTGGGTAGTCCCCGATATAAATTGTATCCGAAAGATCTGCACTCTATGTCCATCTTTACTAAAAATGAAGAATATTTAAACTAGCTCAAACAGCTGATTTGAAGCCAAAATCGAATAACATTTTAACATGTATATTCCGGTTAATTTTCGTCAGGTTTATACCTTTGAGGAATATGGAAATAAGGCATATTTAAGTAAACATTCATTAAACAATCTCCTCTGAAACTACTAATCTAATTTGAAACAAATTTGGTAGAAATAGTCCTTGTGTTGTCTCGATTCTGAATTATATCCAATATGTCCAAACTTTATTCAAGATGACCACCATTGCTAAATATGAAAAATTCCCATATTGGCCAAAGCAGCTTTATTGGAAGCCAGAATTAGCTGAAATGTTACACACTTAAAGCATGGAAATTAGCTCTTTAACATACAGTCCGGTTTTGGTTTTGCCAAGTTTACAATTTTGCCGAATATGATTAAGCATGCTTAAGCGAAAATTCATTAAAAATAGTCTTCTCTGAAAGTACTCTGCCAATTTGAGATAAACATAGCAAAACTAGTCCTTTGTTGGTTCTCACTCTGAATTGTATATTTTTGGTATAAATTTATCCAAGATGGTCACTGTTTCTAAAAATTGAAATTCTTAAATGGAAAATACCTAATTTGAGGTCAGCGTCTGCTCAAATTAAAAACCGTAAGAGAATGGTTAAGAGCTCTTTAGATTTCTGTGTACGTTTTTCAAACACATTTGACCTATTTATTGAGGCTTTCGCGATAAAAGGGATCAAATGGAGCCAAAAGGCAACAACATCAAAAATGACTTTTTTTTCAGGTGAGCGATACGTGCTCAAGTAATCCTATAGTTATCTGTGCAGAGTTATATTTTCATAATAAATAAGGGTAATAACAAAATTACCGAACACAGAGCAATCTTCCAAAGGGAAATTAAAAACTCATAAATCAATAAACAGACAAAATCAGTCAACAACCGGGAAACTGGGAAACCGCAACGGCCCTGACTTGGTACAGGCATTTCTAAAGAAATGGTGGATTGAATCAGATTTTATGGCGCCAACCTCTCGCTTCCATTACGGTTCAAAGGTTCCGGTTGTCACTAAAACAGCATTTATAACAATACTGGAAAAAATAGGTAAAATAGTAGTCAAACCGTACTAAATTAGTTAGGAGGGTATCTGATATATCTCGTGAACAATCACCATCAATAACTATGAGTCCTTTGAAGTATTTTAATTACGACAGTAAATGTCAAAAGCATTTTTACGTCACACATTCACAAAAAATATTTTTGACATTGTAACCACGTATACCAAATCCTTATCTTTATACATTTTCACTATATGAAAATGTATCTTTTACCATTGTATCTGCAGACAGAATATATTTCGACAAGATCTTGATATCGGAATATAAACTTTTTAAGAGATCGAATAAGGCGAATCTTTTTATAGCCCTGGTCCAGTAGCCTGTTTTTCAGACAAAGATGACGCTTCAAGATATCAGAATAATTGCTACTGGCTCTTGCATAACGAATCAATTGCGAGATGTAAACACCATATGCAGGAGAAGCTGGTATATTGCTGCACATATTAGGAAAACTTATGATTTTAAATTTGAAGTCGTCTCGTTTATCATAAATTTTAGTACTGAGTTGACCACTGTCGTATACAACATATACAACATACAAATTAACCCTCTCTCTCATATTTGAGGATATATTATCCAAATTAAATACAATACTCAAGTGGATGGGTGTGAATAATTCCACTGAATGTAATAACTTTAATGATTGATACATATATTTGTGGAGGATCGTGTCGTAATCGTCTAGTAGTTGGATTTATATCTACCTACATGTATGCATTGAATACATATCACCATTAAAGATTCCGCCCACTACGACGTGTACTAGGTACAATTGCATGTGTTAATGTTTGTCAGTATTTATACGTTGTATGTGGTTTTCTTCAGATATTACCAATAAATCTAACCGCAGGCGCGGATCTTGGCTTTATCGTTAGTAGGGTGAATTACAGGCGAGTGGTCTGATGACCGCATCGGTGCATGGCTGAAGCTTGGTAGGGGTCAGGGAAATAAGCCCTGTGGACGTTTCAAAGGTTTGGGAAATCACTAGCATTCTGATTGTTAATTTGAAATTAAATGCTGTATAACAATTGTTTCAATTGTTTTAGGGGGAGGCACACGCCCTTTTAAAGCCGCACCTGTGCTGTCCGTAATGGCAAAGGCTAGCTGTACAAAAAAGGTAAATGGTGGCGTTGGAAACCCACAACCGAAAAAATCACTGAAATTAATATAAAAAAAACATATTGAATATGACTCCAGCTGTTTCTATTGCATTACACCTAAATAAAAGGATGTTATAAATAGCTTGTATTTGCTTTGGAATATCTAGGATAACCTAGCTGAACCGGATAACACACTTCAAGATGGACGGAAATATTTATACAGTATTTTCTGAAAGAAAGGTCAAAATAGTATTGTATGTGTATCAAGAGCTTCCGGTGTTAATTAGGTCCTCTTAACGACCTTACAAATGCACTGTCATTTACATTCGGGGAAAAAAGCGGAGGAAAGAAAAACAATGGTACACGCAATGCCATCAAGTACTAAAAAAGAGATTGTTCATAGAAAATTATATACACTTACCAATATAATGAATGGACATTGAACTTATAACGAGGAGTGTATAGTAGAGGATGGAAAAATATATTTGTTAGATCACGAATTAATAAATGTGGATAACCACAATGAAAAAATGTTTCCAAATCATGAAATAGTTTCCACAAGCTACACAATTTTGGATTTCCGTATAAAAACGATCCTCGGTTTGAGTGAATGAGTGAGTGAGTGAGTGAGTAAGTGGTTATTTTGTAACGCCAATGAGCAATGTTTTAGCTATGTCACGGCGAGAACGAGTGACATTCAGTGGAATGATGATGTCCGCTTTGTACTAGAACAACACGCTTAATTTAATCATTACAGTGCTAGTTCACTGAAACAACAGTCTGTGGGAAGACAGATCGCTCCACTCGGGTACATTATCCTGATTCGGAGCCAATCAGTCTTTGCTTTTATTCCTTAAAGTTGCGTGCTAGTGGAGAAGCAGTAAATACCAATTTTATAGTATCTGGCTTGACCCGACCGGGGCTCGAACCCAAGATCTACCACACTCAAGGCGAGCATGCTAGCATGTGATTTATTCGGTCGACCATCACAGTTTAACGTCCCAATTAAAGCAAATCACAACAAATTAAAAAGTTAATTGCTGAAGAACAATTAATATTGAAAGGTGCAAGTGTTTATTAAACGTTAATTTCTTCAATTAACCATCCTTTGATCCTCTATATATGTATGTGATGTGGTCACTTAATATGCTCCTCCTGACTGTTAAAATATATTATTGTTGGAGCCTTTTTCAACTAGAAGTGCCCTTTGTATGTTCAAAATTGTGCGTTGAAAAAAAAAATGCTGCTAGTGATTTTTCACTTCAGTTTTTAACAAAAATTAACTTCCGATAGCAATCTATGGTTTACGCAAAGTTAGCCAAACTGTAAATTGGAGTTGTGTCCCTTACCAAGTGATCAGATTCCTCCTGTAATGACGTCCCCTAAAATATTTCAGTGCTTGACTTTTTGACTTTTACTTTTATTATGGTTTCTCGGTTATTATAGAAGGTCCTGTTCACCAATGACCTTTGACCTTTAGACCATTTTTTAGTGTGTGTGTGTGTTCTTTGCTGAAAAAAATATATAGAAAACCAAAGGAGTAATTATAAGCCTTAAATCCAAGCTGAAAGTCTCTTTAGTAATTTAATCTGATAAGGTGCTAAATTGATATACGACTGCCTTGTGGTCTTTTGGCAACTAGTATTATGTATAATAATTAAATACTTATTATTGTTTGTTTATTTTAATCTATATGTGTATTATGAAGTTGTAAACAACAACTGCACAAAATATGAATGGGTAGTCGTTTCTTGCTTCGATTGATTGATGGATTGATTGATTGGTGTTTAACGTCCAGCGAGCAATTTTTCAGCTATATTCAGGACGATCTTGCTTCGAATACCCGGAATTACGAGTGGGAAGAGTTTTCATGGCGAGGGAAAATATAACTATGGGAGAATACTACGCTCCTTGCGCGTAAAATACAGCGTCCAGTAGCTCCTAGTGGGCAAAGTTTGTTTGCAGTGATTGTTGTTGGTCCGTTGCTGGGCAAACTTTCTTGATCCCATTCATTATATCGTCTTTCTTCCAGAGGCAACCTCTAAACTGCCATTCATACCCCATCGCAGTCCTCCTATATACATAGTATATTGTTAGTTAAACTTCTGGTCACGAAAATATCTCATCTACTTTTCATGTGACATTAATCAACAATCAATTAATCAATACATTTACTATAAATAAAGATTTCATCAACATATGTGCCATCAATACCACATGAGGTCGGAGCACAGGTGGACCAGTGACGTATACAACCTGTCTTGCCAAGACGTCTGTGTAAACTTTACCAAGAAAATTTGAATGCAGCTATATTTTTCGAGATGACCACCACCAAAAAATGTAAACCTTTGACTGCAAATATCATGGTTAAATTACAGACTGTAACTCCTACATGTATTTACTAGTATTGCATCATTTGTGTATTGCATCTCGTATGAAAAATACATGGTCCAGATACAATCGATATAGTACGTTCATTCATTAATTTCTCCGTGATTTATCGCTGTAATCTACTGCCAATATTGTAACGTGATCTACATTCATTCATTCGTATTATACTGAGATATTGTTTATGTACATATTTCCCTACACAGTTCAGTTGTCCTATGTAACACATTGTTTCGCCATGACATGTGGGGGGGAGGTGGGGGTAACTAGTTCTCTGTGATTGGCATTTTAACATGTACTAGTATTTTCGTGTCTCGTGACAAACTCCTTGTAAACACATGCTAATTTGTGATTTTTATCGAAACATTGTCATATATTAATTTCTGTGAATTTGATTTGTATTCATTGCATTGGGATGGATATCCCGTTTCTACCCCTTAACTAGGGTTTGAGTAATTTTGGTTTAAAATTTAATTTAATAGCTAGATGTAAAAATCATCAATCAAACAGTGGTATAATTTACCTATATTTGGTGGTAATGTTCCAATGTAAAAAAAAGGAACATTCATCATGGCATGCCGGAAGAGTAACTCGAAAGAAATGCCAATATATTTAAGTTTATTATTTTATAGTACTCTCATTAAAAATGTTTTCATGAATTCATGTGCATTTGGTTTTCGTATATAAAAAAAATGGGGGGGGGGGGTTTGTTGTTCTTTCAAACCGTATTTTATATCTTGTTTACTATATGCTTGCATAAATTATGCATATTTAATGTGTATGCACCACAGGCTATATTAGAATGTCTAAAAAATATCTTGTCAGTAATTTCATGTTCATTCTCTGACGAGTTTATAAGAAGTGCTTGACGTGGTACATAATAAATGACATGGAAAATAAAACTTTGACGTGGTGTACAATAAAATGACATACAAGACTAGAGGGGCTAAACACAAACGACGTCCTTCTTACTCCTTCGAGGCACTATCCCTAGATGGAGTTTTCATAACTAGAGGGGCTAAACACAAACAACGTCCTTCTTACTCCTTCGAGGCACTATCCCTAGATGGAGTTTTCATAACTAGAGGGGCTAAACACAAACAACGTCCTTCTTACTCCTTCGAGGCACTATCCCTAGATGGAGTTTTCATAACTCATCTAATACACTCGTATTTATTCTTTGACGGGGTGGGGTGGTGGTTAGGGTGTGGGTAGTTCATGGGTTCGATCAACCTTCTAGTCAAATCAAAGACTTAGTTTATTGTCTAAACCACAGTACACGTACATGTATACATAAAGACATAATCACAAACAAACAAGTTTTAACACAAAACGCTTAAGCAAAAGCGACATGCATGTTTTTGTTTATTTTAAAAACATCTTACAACACAGAATTCCTTGTTAGGAAATATTATATCAAATATAAGCCTATAAATTGAAAGAATAAACCTCAAAACCTGTTATTTACTATCAACATATTATTTATCCCCCACCCCCTCTCTCAAGATTGATCGCTTAAATTTTTAAGCACATAATTATATGCAATTCCATTTGAAGTTTTAGACAAGTTTTCTTCAGAAGGTTAGGGGTACGGTTTTGACGACATTTTCAACAATATTTCAGTTATATGTCGTGGCGGTCAGTTTTATTGGGGAGGAAACCGGGGTACCCAAAGAAAACCACAGACCTGTCACAAGTCACTGGCAAACTTTATCACATAATATTGTATTGAGTACACCTCGCAATGAAAGTGGTGTTAAAGAATACATATGCACTTGTTCTGATAATCCCGATGACGTGAATTAAAAGCTACAAAAATTAATATCGTCTGCGTCTGATGGAATTTGAAAGGTTGCCCACAGTTTAAAAAGATTTGGTCATCCTATTCATCCATAATCAAATGTGTATATGATATTTTAATATGAATTTCATTCAAATTTCGTCATTTAAAAAGTTTTAACGAGTATTTTATCATAGTTCTTTGTATTGTATAGGTTTTTATCGATACACATCTTTGACGACCTTTCAAAACTAGTTGGTAATTTATATTCCGTCGATTCAGCAGCGAAATTTGAACAAAAGATGTTTTGAAAGACCTGTTTACTAACATCGGTGAATGGTAATGTTTATTATGGGGCGAGATCACTGGAGCATATGCACTCAGATATTAAATTCAGATGTTTGGCAAGCTGTAAAGATTGGATAGGCGATAGTGAAATATGTGATAAACATCACACATTTATTGTAATTTGGAAGGTCCCAAACAGGTTGAAATTGTGCTAGTAAATATACGTTATAATGCAAAGAAAACAACATTAACAAATAAAACATATTTCCTCCGCGTATTGAAAATTTTCCACTTTGTACTTCATACGATGTCTTAACAGATCATAATCATTTTACTTCCATATTCAAATATTTAGTCCTTCCATCCGAACCTTTCTTAAAAGAAGGATCGTAATTAATAGGGTAATTTCAGATTACAAATACCGGTATCATTATGCAAAACACAATAACAACTACTGCCAGATTAAAACTAAGAAATAAATCAGTGTCTCTACCCTACGGCAGTATTGTTTTATTGGTTTATATTATCAAAATGAAATATAATGTCTAGTTTATTTCAATGGCTCGTCAATAATCTATACAGAGGGGGATTAAAATTTGATGAAAAAAAAAAATAATAATAAAACTAAAATGTTGACCCCCCCCCCCCCCCTTCTCGGGAATTGGGTCTTTTTATGATACCCTTTAGTGTAATGTTATAATAGCCCATTAATAACCTACAATACGATCATTTTGCAAAATATACTTTAAAATCTGATGAATAATAAATCAAAGTGAAAATTTGGAAATCCACTTTTGTCAAAAACGGTAATAGTTATAGTTAATAATGTTATGTCACTTTTTCTGAAATCGGTTTTCCAAAATCTAATAAAAAAACAGATACAAAAAAAGATATAATAGAAAGCATCATCTTCGGCACCTTAAAGTCTATTGTTTGGACACGAATTGGATTTACAATCCCCCATATCAACCCCATCATTTATTCTCTGCCAAGGATCACTGTGATATCAAAATTCAGAAGGGTCGGTAATCTAGAACAAAAGTTATTAGCATGGAAACCATTATGTCTACAGACCTACAGACCCATAACATTATGCGACCGCTAAATGATTGTGGTAGTATAAAAAGTAGAAATAGAAATATTGTATCGTGGATACAATCCGGTATTGGTTATGATTTAATCAGAGACATTTAAACCACCAAATATGTATCTGATTAATAATTATATGAAAAAGGGGGCATCCAGAATCAAACAAATTTGGTAGATGTTTTCCCTAATGCCAGAACGGTATTTCTCAAGTGGTTAAAATGTGTAACATAAAACCTTGATGTGAATATTTGACAAGCGGTACTGGCATGATGTATGTAGACGCCAGGATGTCTGCACAGGAAGTTGAAACTTCATTATCTGTCGAATATATGAACCAAACAAAGACTGGTTCCATTAAATTTTGATCCAGTTAACATTATTATATTGTAATTGTCCGTTCAGATTGTAACCTTGACATTTAAGCATTTAAACATATTAATTGCAGGTAAAAATGGTTTTCCCAGGTAAATTGACTTCCTATTAATTCTGGGTATTTTCATCCATCAGGCGATAGTTTTTGACGTGTGGGAGTTCAAGCGTTCCAGCTCAATTGATTTTTTTACAGTTGTACAAGATAAAGAGTTCAATGCAAACATTTTAACGATAAGGTTTATGCATATTGACCTTCAAGGGTTAAGAACTAGTGAGGTACATTTGAGGGAATTATAGATAACAAATATTTTTGTACAGTGAATAGATGTGAAGATGTGTCCATTGGTAGTTGAAACAAATAAACTATTAAGGATTCCTGAAAACGTTGTACAATGTACATACAGTATACTGAATTGAACATGGGATTTCGACGTATTTATGGCAAAAATTAAATGATTTCGCATTGGTGAGCGATTGTTGTTTAACGTCCATCCAGCAATTTTTCAGCTATATCATGGCGAGAACAAGTTAATTTTAAATGAGATGATGATGATGAGGTACGCTTTGTACTAGACCGACATTCTCAGGAATTCAAATGAAATTTCAAACAATACCAAGTTAAAACGTCAAGAAGCATAACTGTCTTTCATCTTCCATCTATGGGCGGCTAGTGATAGGTAATAAAACATACAACTCTCTTGTAGGTGGTAAAGTCGAGCACAACATACATCTCTCTTGTAAAACCGAACATATGCCCTAGATTACATAAATAGCACAAGTGCAGAATGAAACCTTGAGACTATGCCATACATTACATCAAAACCATGTTATGTAATATTGTTGACAATATCCTGTATACACCTTCTTGTATAACTTTGATGAAAACAAGACACAAAACTATCTTGATTTAATTAACATGAAGTAAGTAGGTCGTCGATACATATGTCCGTGAACATTTCACGAGTATTTATGTAATCAATCCCTGCTGTGTGCAATATATGTTTTTGTTTCTGTCGTTTGTATATGTGTGCTTATACAAACTAAAGTAGCCATGTTTTTGTTCATAATGAATATTATGTCTACAGTGAAAAGGACATACATGTACCACGATTTGATAAATGAAAGAAAAACCAACAACTACAACTTTCTATTGATTGATTTGTGTTTAACGTCAATTTTAGCAGTATTTCAGTTGTATAGTGGCTTACAGCTTTCGACAACTATTAATTAACATGAGGAAAATAGAAACAAATCCATTTTTACAGGACAAATCGGTAAAATGTCCGATTGGTTGTTGCAAATTCTGTACACCTGTAAATGTGTCGACTGCTAGGCCTAATTGCGAATACATACATGTATGCTTGCGTGGTATCCATGAACAAACATTTGTTCAAAAATAAATAAACTGTAGAGAAAAAAATAATTTGAGACATTTTTTAATTTCTCTTATAAAGAGTAATAACAACAAATGAACAATGCTAATGGATAACAATATCAATGAAAATGATAACGATAAACTATGAAAATGTCAATGAATGAACACTTTTGGCGGGAAATAACGTGCGCACGATCCCGACATAAACCCGTCAAATACCAGTGACAACTGCTTGTTATCTCCGATGAGAAAAGTTTTTTTTTCTGTAGCTGCCATTTGAAGATATTTTGATGCACATTGTACGATAGTTATGATCATGACATAATCTGAAAGACTTCTATGGGTTGTTGTTTTTAGAACACCGTCGTCTGCCACGCTCTATGGCTATCGTCTGGTACTCAATGCCGATCTGGATTGGAATTGAAACCTTCTACATGTATTTTGACCGCAGTTAATACGGTTGACAGGTTCACGTTGCTGTTTCACAATTTTGAGTTGTTGAAACCGTGACATTGTCATTGCAATGAAAGTGAAACTCGTTCACCGACTGAGTTGAGTTTTGGCACAAAATGGATTTTTCGAATTCAAGTAATTGTCCTAAGAAGTTGAAGTTAGGCGAAACATTTGGCTTGCACTGCTTCACGTGGTCGTAGGCTTGATTTAGACTGATGTGTAGTTTCTGCATCAAATATGCACATGTAACTGTCACAGAACGGCTTATCCCTGCCAAGCAATGCACCAATACTCCACATTTGTTTTCCCTGGCCTCATCTAAAAAATAAAAAGATAAAAAAATGTAAAGTTTTGTCTGACTCATAACACTTATATACAAGATGTTGCATACACAGTTAAAACTTGTATTTTATTATCATTATTTATGTATAAAACACCAATATGGTTGTATGCCGTACCAAATGTGACATTGCAAAAATAGCTTTCAAAATAATACAAGATACCATTAACATTAAATATTGACTTTTTTCTCAAGCGACCGTAATCTTGTTTATAAAACATGTATTTAATGTGTATCCAGTTTCGACTTCCTGTGTTTTGTATTAAAAATGTAAGTAGGACATCCTTCAACGCTAAATTACAGCTATCATTATCATCTATACGTTTATGCTATATTAAATGCCAGACGTATTGAAAAGGCCGGATATGGAAATCATAAAAGCGTAAATCCTGTGCTTTTCATTGTGATGACCCTCGTCTTGTCATCTCAAGGATATTAATAACTTTTTGTCAGACTGTTGACATATTTACATTATTTAGATAAATTTATATACCAACCTATGAAAGCAATGGCTTGTGGGAAGAAAGCTGAGAGATTTTGAGAAAGTTGGTCCGCCACTGGAATCTGTAGGTATTTGAAGTCACTGTCCATTTCGAATTTGTTTGGAACATTCGGAGTAACATTTAAAATATATTTGATTCCAAATTTTTTGAGTTGGTTCAAGTCAGCTGAGTTCTGTGCATTTCCTAAGTAGAGATATGGTAGCACTTGTACTGGGTATTGTGAGTGAGGCGAAGTATTGTCACATCCAGATTCTGTACCATTTCCAGAGTCGTCGGAAATTTTCAAATTACATAAACCATAAATAGTATCATCTGATGTACTGGTCCCTTCACATAAGTCTCTGGATTCTTTTTCAAAGGCTTCAAAACCACCTGAAAAAATAAAAAGGTGAACATACATTAAATATGATTTAAATTAAATCAAATTACAAACCCCCATTTTGATCCCCTTTATTTTAGGTTTCTAATCGGCCAAATTATTTACTTAACCACTAACGAAGATAAATTTGTTTACTTTGGCATTCATAGCAAATATTAAATAACTTATCATGTAGGTCGGGCTTCCTGTCATAGATTTCATTCTGTGATAAGGTTGAAAAATACATGAATATCTTTATCTTAGTTTATGGGGCATCAGTGGGATGTACACACGTGTGTGTGTGTGTGTGTGATCAATAGATTTAATGAACTGTAACAGGTAACTGGCCAAACTTAAATAAAGTCATATTTGGTTTTGTTTGTTTACCTATTCAAAATTTAAATATGGGGGGAAAAAAGGACGAAAATGATTTTATTTTTATTTTATTTTAGTTATCACACAATTTTTTAATAATTATTTTATCAATAAAATGGGGAACAATTTTGTTTATTAAATAAAAAGAATTTCTGTAAGTAGTAAAGTACGAAAGTATATTTACATAGAAAACACTTTTTATTCTATTTTAGGCCTCAATCATCAATGAAAATGTATACGTTCATTTCACAAAATCAATCATAATAGTAATACGTCAAAGTATATGGCCGAAAGCCATTTAATGAAGGAAATTGTCAACGATCAACGTATACAAGAAAACATTACAAAAAATGAAAATATTTATATATAAAAAAAATAGTAAAATGTAAAATATTTTGACTGAAAAAAAACTTACCATCTAAAATTCTGGCTGAAGCGCCATCTTGTTGTAGTTTTTTCATTAACAAATCCACCGTCACAGATGTGTTACAGTTGTTATCCGTCGAACTTTGATCGTACAGAATAATATCATGAGTTTTCCATAATTTGTTAAATTTGTCTTTGGCTTCGTTGTTTTGAATAACACATTGGATTTTAAGATTTCCCTTTTTCAACCGTCGAACCATAAGTCCTGGCAGTGTAATGTTTATAGAAGCTTTAACATGAGATCGTACGTAATCGGCCTGTGGACGACAATCCAGTATCAGAATAGTTTTCCCATCCCTTAGCACCGCGTCTAAACTTTCACGACTGCAGAAATCTCCCGTCATGTTGGTAATACACTTTGAACAAGGCATTCGGAAACTAAAAATAAAACAACTTAAAAACTACAGTCGAATTCAAACAACATGAACACATACGTGTATAAAAATGTTCTAATTATTCTATAATATTAACACATGAGTTCCGTGAAATTGTCAAAAAACAATAACAAAACTATACAAAAAAAAATGTGTGTATTTATGATAATACTCCTCTGAGTGTCTAGTTATAACTGTAGAGATGTTGTGAGTGTTTGGCCTACTTTATACCGTGTATTTGAATGTGTTAACCACACTATTATCTGTGACAAATCAGACATATTATCGTGACCAATCAAATGCTTCGACGTCATATAACTCCGCCCATTCAAGACTATTAATGGAACATTACAGTAACGTTAATAAACTTTACTTTTTTATCTAAATTTAGGACAGAATTACTACGCGTGTAATTCAATCGTATTATTGTCTTATTTATGAAGACGTTCCTTAAAATACAACAGATTGAAGTTAACAATTTATTATTAAAAAACGATTTGTGAAACTATTTCTACTTACCACTTCTCTCTTAATAATGTCATCGAAAGAAAAATGTATTATTTATATAAGAACTACATTTCCTGCCGATTTACACCATTCATTGATTTATCAGTGTCATTGACGACCTTCAACTGATCACGTGGTTAGTGTCGTTTCAATTGATTTTCTCACCAGGGGGTAGAATTTCCAATAGACAGGAAAAATCAAATGATCATTTAAAATTTTTATCAATTAGATCATAATATATGGGGTCAATGGTGAGGATTTCCTGTACCTATTAAAAAAGATAATTACTCCCGTTTTTTTATGCCGGGGGCAGGTCTCGACGACTTAATCAGGTTAGTAGATCAGAAGGTGATATTGTTGATATTGACAGGAAGGGAGGGATAATAAACACACAATAGTAAAAAAATGAAATAATTGATTACCGAATACCGGTAAATAAACTATTTATATATCTGTTAATCTTGTCGGGAAAAGAAAGATTAAAAAGGGGGGGGGGTGTAACTTAAAAATGTTATATTTGATAATCTTGTTGGGGAAAAGAAAGGTTAAAAAGGGGGAAGGTGGGTAACTTAGAAAATATTATATCTGATAATCTTGTTGGGAAAAGAAAGATTAAAAAAGGGGGGAGGGTGGGTAACTTAGAAAATGTTTTTATTTCTTAATCTATTCGGTTATGTACAAATAAACAATAAATGACCCAAGTTACAAATGTACGTCTCTGATATATTTATCCCCAAAAGACACGACTAATTTTGAATCGTCATCAATAAAGCTTAGTAATAAGTATTATTTAAAAATAACTTGATATGTCCATTTGAAAAGTCGACTCTTTGTGAAGTTGATAACTACCAAAATGGAACTGAAGGAATTTTGCTATAAGGGGGGAGTGTTGGGTTATGGTGTTTAACACCACTTTAAACATTATTTCACTTATATCGTGGCGGTCAGTTTTATTGACGTTTGTTTTTATGACATATTACAATTATTCTTTAATTATCACTTCACTGGGTAAATAAAATAAACCCCATATATTTATTAACTTATAAAGATAAACAAAAAACATGTATATTTGTATATAAATATGGATTTTATACTCTCTATGGACAAGCGGTAATTTATACATGTACATGTATGTCAAGATTATATTCTTAAAATGTGTAAATTCATCACAGTCCAAAGTATTAATGAGTAAAAATTACACGTAGACTTACTACATGTTGCTTACTTATGATTAAAACCCTTTAATATAAATTAATGCTATGAAAGTTGAAAACTAGACTGACCATTTATATTTAATATTCACATGTTGAGAAAGAAGTAATCAATAAAGACACGTTGACTAAAATGCTTTTTAATAAGAAAGAGACTTGTATCGAACCTGTTAATGTGTGTACATGTACCTTTAAAGGTACAAGTATTTCACAAACATGGTTTTAATCAACTTTTAAATTAGGTCCCTTTTGATTTCTAATCTCCGTTAGCTCCAGTGTTATTCCTACCATTTATTACAAAACAGTTTTTGGGGGCCATCGCGCCCGTGATCGTATGATAATTAGATTTAAAACTACCTGTGCAACCACAGATGTTTTCTGGGTTCGAATCCCGATCAGGGCGAGGTGTACAACATTATGTGATAAAGTTTGTCAGTGACTTACGACAGGTTGGTGGTTTTCTCCGGGTCCAGTTTCCTCCACCAATAAAACTGACCGCAACGATATAACTGAAACACTGTTGAAAGTGGCGTTAAACGCCATAAAACCAAACCAAACCAAAACAGTTTTTAAACACCCAATTACTAATTAGCAACACATGGAGGCATGTCGCTCCGCTCGTCCGAATTATCAGAGACAAAATACTTTCTCATTAGTGTATAAAACACATACAATGTACATCTTCTATTTCTCCTATGTCAAACAATGATACTTCCCATCCTGTTTACAGTGCAAAGCATCTTTATTGTAATTAACTGATGATGCGGTGACAATTCTTACGGCTTCCAGTTTGTCAGCTTTTCATTCAGTTCTACATTCTAACATTTTCATTCTTCACCACTATTTTCCTTGTGTTAATGTTTTACAGAATTCATCTGCCTCGAACATCTTACAAATATTAACAATATATAACATGTGAGTGTTACTTAACTCCAACGTAGTAATTTTTAGCTATATCATGGCGAGAACATGTTAATTTTCAACGAAATGATTATGAGGTCCGTTTTGTACTATAACAACACGCTTAGCTGGATTTTTGTGAAGTTGATAACTACCAAAATGGGACTGAAGGGATTTTGCTATAAGGGGGAGGGGAGTGTTGGGTTATGGTGTTTAACACCACTTTAAACATTATTTCACTTATATCGTGGCGGTCAGTTTTATTGACGTTTGTTTTTATGACATATTACAATTATTCTTTAATTATCACTTCACTGGGTAAATAAAATAAACCCCATATATTTATTAACTTATAAAGATAAACAAAAAACATGTATATTTGTATATAGATATGGATTTTATACTCTCTATGGACAAGCGGTAATTTATACATGTACATGTATGTCAAGATTCTATTCTTAAAATGTGTAAATTCATCACAGTCCAAAGTATTAATGAGTAAAATTACACGTAGACTTACTACATGTTGCTTACTTATGATTAAAACCCTTTAATATAAATTAATGGTATGAAAGTTGAAAACTAGACTGACCATTTATATTTACTATTCACATGTTGAGAAAGAAGTAATCAATAAAAACACGTTGACTAAAATGCTTTTTAATAAGAAAGAGACTTGTATCGAACCTGTTAATGTGTGTACATGTACCTTTAAAGGTACAAGTATTTCACAAACATGGTTTTAATCAACTTTTAAATTAGGTCCCTTTTTATTTCCATTCTCCGTTAGCTCCAGTGTTATTCCTACCATTTATTACAAAACAGTTTTTAGGGGCCATCGCGCCCGTGATCGTATGATAATTGGATTTAAAACTACCTATGCAACCACAGATGTTTTCTGGGTTCGAATCCCGATCAGGGCGAGGTGTACAACATTATGTGATAAAGTTTGTCAGTGACTTACGACAGGTCGGTGGTTTTCTCTGGGTCCTCCACCAATAAAACTGACCGCCACGATATAACTGAAACACTGTTGAAAGTGGCGTTAAACGCCATAAAACCAAACCAAACCAAAACCGTTTTTAAACACCCAATTACTAATTAGCAACACATGGAGGCATGTCGCTCCGCTCGTCCGAATTATCAGAGACAAAATACTTTCTCCTTAGTGTATAAAACACATACAATGTACATCTTCTATTTCTCCTATGTCAAACAATGATACTTCCCATCCTGTTTACAGTGCAAAGCATCTTTATTGTAATTAACTGATGACGCGGTGACAATTCTTACGGCTTCCAGTTTGTCAGCTTTTCATTCAGTTCTACATTGTAACATTTTCATTCTTCACCACTATTTTCCTTGTGTTAATGTTTTACAGAATTCATCTGCCTCGAACATCTTACACATATTAACAATATATAGCATGTGAGTGTTACTTAACGCCAACGTAGTAATTTTTAGCTATATCATGGCGAGAACATGTTAATTTTCAACGAAATGATTATGAGGTCCGTTTTGTACTATAACAACACGCTTAGCTGGATTTTTATTGTGCTATCTCACTGAAACAACAGTCCGCTACGAAACATGCCGCCCCACTCGGACACATTATCCTGATTCTGAGCCAACCAGTCTTTGCTTTTTCTTCTTAATGCTGCGTGCTTAGTGGCCAACATCTCGATACTTAGTTTTAAAACTAAATAGTACATGCACAAAATGTATAAGATTATAAAACCCACTCGCCATGATATAGCTGACAAATTGCTGAATTGGCGTTAAACAACAATCACTCACTCACTATAAAACCTATGTTAACTGTAAAATGATGAAATAAAAGACAAAGAACATTCATTGTCGAAAATCCACGGACGATTCAGTACACTCAGATACTCACAATTTGTTATGAGCGATAGCACTATATTGTTGAAAGTGGCGTTAAGCACAAACAAACATCATTAATTTTTGGGATATTATGTGGTCTTTTTGTGTGCATTGTGTTGTCCGTTGTATTTCCGTTGGAGATTTAATTGGCAAGAGTGGAGGGTTGAGGTCTCATTAGGCGTTTTTATGCCTGTTTCAAGCCAGGATCTGGATTTACAACGCCTTATGTCATCATGTTTTTTATGTTCGAAGAGTGGAGATGAGAAGCCATTGTTCGTTTTGTTGATATTGGTGGAATTGGTGACCATGGCTGTTTAAACCTTATTTCTCTTTCACAATCTTGTAGGGAAAAATATGGCACCGGATTGGTCTGCAGTTGGAGGAAAATTTAAATGGTACAAAAAAAAAAAAAAGGGTATATACTCGATGATCTGAAATTTTGCCTTGCAACAGACCACCGAAGACCATTCATATCGGGTAAAACTATGATGGGTAAACATGGGCGGAAGTTTAGTTTGTCACAAGAAAAAGAGGATACAATGAATACAATTGGCACAGGAAAGTGGCGCTAAACAATAATAAGTCAATCTATATATATATCAGTATGAGAAATACTATCGCAAACATGAACCTCAATTTCGCAATTCAGTTCATTTCGCTTAGTAAAAGGACTGAATTTCACAATAATTCAATTTGCAATTTTAGCCGGAAATAACTTTGTTTAAGAGGAGTACAAAACTTATATTCTGAAATAATAAAAAAAAATAATAAACGAGCATACATGTAGCATCCATAAACATCAATGAAAAGCGTGTACGATTTTTAAAACTCTATTTAAGATTAAAAATCTAAAATATAGCCTTCAATCTCCAAAAATATTTTGAGATTTATTACCTACCTGGAGGTTTCCTTTTATGATAATCAAATTTATGAATGAGGCTTTAAAAACCGCATCGGCAGGGCCTCCAAAAGAAATTTTGCAAGGCGGATCATTACTGTTTTGGGGCCCCCGTGACAGACTGAGACTTCTCTCAAAATTGAGGATTTGAGTTGAAAATACACCCCAAAAAATGAAAAAAAATAAAATAAATAAAACGTCTATGACTAAGGATATGGGCCCTTCAGACATTTACGGGTCCCTTCCTGGCTCTCCGGGCGCGGACCGATGTACCGTCTGAACCCCCTCTCATAGGCCCTGCGCATCATCGTTGTATTGGTTAGCGTGCTCGCCTCGCGTGACGGTAGATCGTGGATTCTAGCCCTGATCGAGTCAAGCCAAAGACTAAAATTCGTATTTGTTGCTTCTCCACTAAGCACGCAGCATTAAGGAGAAAGAGCAAAGATTGATTGGCTTGGAAGCAGGATAATGTGTCCGAGTGAGGCGACATGTTGATTTAAGTCAGGTAGCACTATAATAACCCAACTAAGCGTGATGGTCTAGTGCAAAACGGACATTGAAAATTAACTTGTTCTCGCCATGAAATAGCTGAAAAATTGCTGAGTGAGCGTTAAGCAACACTCTATTATTGTTAATTTTTAGGATTTTCGCGACAGATGAATTCTATAAAACATTAGCACATGAAAAATAGCGGTGACGAATGAAAAGGTTAGGATGTAGAACTGAATGAAAAACTGACCAACTCGAAGCCGTCAGCATTCTCATCGCGTCATTGTAGTAAATTGATATACCTTGTATTTAATAATTACAAGAATCAAAGTTGCTTACAACCATCATATTCTGCAACAACAAAAGAGATAAATCCCTCTGGAAACAACGGTTATACCAATAGGACTTAGTCTTTCTGCCCGAGGTACAACCCGCCCCAGGGGATGTCCGTTAGTTGTGCGAGACGATTCAAATACACAGCTCGTCCTTAGAACGGGACGTAGATGAGCACCTCGTGTGTTGAGAATTCCACGCTCATTGTCGGTAGAAACAACTTGCAACAGCTCATAACGAGCATGCAATGGATTGCTTAGAAAACAACACAAATCACTCCTCTGGCAAACATCAAAACACAGAAATGAGCACAAATCACTCCTCTGGCAAACCTCAAGACACAGAAATGAGCACAAATCACTCCTCTGGCAAACATCAAAACACAGAAATGAGCACAAATCACTCCTCTGGCAAACCTCAAGACACAGAATTGACAACGAGTAGTGCATGTAGGTGACGTGTACTTTAAGAGAGAATCTAAGGCATGTAGAAATTACATGAATATAGGGATATATTTCTCTTCTAAGCATTCTTATTTTAATTACTATCATTATCAATGAAATTTGTACCTATCAAAATTAAGAGGAACACCGTGGTTATAGAAAGAGGTAGTCCCTTAAGTATCACGTATACACATGCCTCATATTATTACTATCAATAAAACTTGTATCTTTCAAAATTATGAGGAACATCGTGGTTATAGAAAGAGGTAGTACCGAACGCATCACGTAAAAATATGCCTCATATTTGGAAATGTCGCTCATTTCGTATAAAAAGAACGATTGAGCCGTTGTTCATTCATCAAAACGTTATTACAAACGTTTAAGTGTAAATAAGTGTGAATGTGTTATTAACATCTGTCAATCGTGGTCAGTGTTAGTCATGACAATACACAATCATACCAAATTTGGATGTAGAATAAACGCTATTGAAACAAGATCAATTCTGTCAATTGCAACGGACAGCATGTCTATATATGTAGCTGAAATACAGAAATGCAGCAATTCTTGACATTCAATGAAATATAGAGAGAGATGACTTAAATAATGTCACTTGACATCTCTGTGAAAGACAGGTACTTGATAAAAGTGGTCCCCTGGTAATAGGGAACTTTGTAACCTAACCTGGCAATTATGGTGCATTGCATCCTTGCAATAGAGTATAAAATGGTCTCATGGTAATACTGTAAAAAAGGTCTCATAGCAATACGTTTGAAAATAGTCGTTTAGTAATAGGTACAAAGTGGTATCATGGTAGTATGGTACACAATTAGTCTTCTGGCAATACAACACTAAAATAACATATCGATGTGATATGTTGTCCCCATGCCGGGGAAATAGTAGTAAAATGTGGAAAAAAGGGGAAAATGATACTTCGAAGCGTTTGAAGATACTAATGAGGTAATCACAAACAATGAAAAGAAGAAGAAATGATAATTGACAAAATAAAAAGGACAAACAATGATCTAGAAAACACTACAGTGAAAACTAACACGAATCCCACTAAAAACTGGGGATGAAGAAGAGCTGTTCTTGAACCGCTTTTGAAAATGAATTTTTTCTGTCTATAATCAAATTTGTAACACAGTTACATATTCTTTTCATAACTCCCTTTTATGTGTGTGCATCTGGTTGAGGTTTCACTGCTTGTTTTGTTTTACACTGGTATGGTATGGTATTCGTAACTATTTTTGGTTTGACAAGCTCCACGGACTTAGGGTATTCTACGCCAGGATTACAACATGGCAAGCCTTCTAACGGTTTGTTTATTGACGTTATGCATAACCTAATTGTCTGAAGAAAAAAATCCCCAGATTATCACCCACGTGACAACAGATTATCATTTCAAAGGAGAAAATTAAAACTAGAACAGGGTATGTTATTATATTTGGATTTATTCACTTGAAGAGTTTACATTTTCATTTTTAAGCATACTTAAGTCTTTCTGTATTAACTATGACGTATACAAACATTACTGGCGGAGTGTAAAACACAGTTCGGAACAAGTTCTGTCCGTCAGTTGACTATATACCGACACGTGAGCAAACAATAGAGTACATTCCGTTCCAGTTATCTACATGCTGAAATACTATATATTAAATACAACACGAAACTGAAATATATGCTAAAATTTGATATTCTTTCGTTTCATCTAGTTTTCAAATAAATGTAGATCAACATTTCTGTGAATTTGGAAGAGTGGGATTCATATCTCTATTACAAAAACAAGGTATCCTTGTTTATGAGATGTTTTTGTCAATATTCACCCACATATACGAGTAATTATCAGCAGCAATGCCTCTTAATTACACGTTTTAACAAGATGCGTGGTCACAGATACTGCCGTTAATGACATTAGTTGCCACAGCAATTTTCTCTCTCCATCCGTTTTATTGTCAGGATTCCTTGACAGTCACACAAACAACGTCATATACATCTCCGTTGAAACGTATTTCATACTTAAAAAATAACAATGGTTTTTAATTAAACATGACAACAATTCTACGCACTAGATGTACATTTAAGTTAAATCATAATTCAACCTAACGTCAAATATTTATCAAATATAATGGTGGAAAATATGTTCTATTAAAATAAACAAAGAGTTTGAAGATACCAAAAGGGTAATCATAATTCTTAAATTGAAGAAGGACAAAAAACAAGCAAAAGAAAAAAGACAAAAGGTCAAACAATGAACTACAAAATATACACATAAACCTAAAGAACCGGGGGCGAACTCATGTGCTCATCTTGGCCACTGTTCTTGTGTTCTTCAAATCGTAAACCATATTACATTTTGAATTATTTGCTTTTTATTTACCTTCTAGATAATTAAACAATGCTATTTCATTAACATCTTTGTATACAATTTGACGAACACAAATGCACAAGACATAAACATGAATGGGCAACCCGGGTACATGTACAATCACATAGATTGTTGCAAGGGACATCTCGACATCAAACTAATCACACTGTCAATACCATAAAACTCTTCAAATAATAAAATAACAATAAAAATAGATTTAGCCTTTTAGAATATAAACAAGTTAACTATGTCGCTTGTAAATTTAACATAATATTGTATTCGAACTCTCAACGTCAGTGGCGATAGGCACTGATTGCATAGATAGTTGCAAATCCAACTACCTTATGGGGACCGTCGTGGTCGTGATGGTACGGTAGTTGGATTTACAATTACCTATGCAATCAGTGCCTATTACCACTGACGTGAGTTCGAATACCGATCATGACGAGGTGTATCCGATACAACATTATGTGATAAAGTTTGTCAGAGACTTGCGACAGGTCGGTCGTTTTCTCCGGATCCTTCGGTTTCCTCCACCAATAAAACTATATTCTCCACGATATAACAGAATATTGTTAAAAGTGGTGCTAAACACCATAACCCTAATCTCCCCAAATTATCATACGAATATGCCCACGACGATCCCTGGTAATTTTAGGAGACCTTTTATATCTGATATAGAATTTAAGCTTTTAATCGTCTAAAAGGCATGACATATTATTAGTACTTGGCAATCACCCATTAAGTAACACAATAAGAAGTGCACAGCGTGGTTACATGTGATTTCAAAGTGAATTAGGACACTCGGTGTCTTGAAAATTCAAAAGGTCGTTGTCACTTTTGAGTTCGCATTGTTACAAGTTATACTGTCAAATATATCTTTTTAAAAACACAGTCTAATCTAAAATGTATCTTGCATATAGGAAACATGAACTGTTCACCCGTCGTAAATACTTGCGTTCACTACCGGTTTTTGGTTGGTAATAGTTGAGCATTTTGTTTAGGTTTCTATTTTGTGTTTTTTGTTTTGTATCTTTTCGTTCTGTGTCTTGTTCCCAATGTTACCCATGTCTCGGGATTGTCCATATTTTAACGGTTGTCTCTAACGATTATTTCTAATTGCAACATTTCAAGGTTATTACGGGTAATAAATATAGCACTACAAAATGAATTCATGAATGGTATTATGGTAGTATATGGTCTGGGGCTATTGAAACGAATTAAAAGAGAGAAAATACCGTGCCACACCTCATAGATATTTTTGCTTTTGATTGAACAATCACTATATTATACCGTATTTCACACAATATATTCTAGGTTTGCCCATGGACAAAGAAATATAATGAATGAAATAATAGTAATTCTACAAAAATATCACACTACGTTATTCTAGGGACACGTACATCCACAACCTTTTGTGTAGTGCAACATGCAACCTATTCTTTTTTTTTCTCTCGCGGTCAAGATAATTATACCACATCCTGCGTGTTCCCGCCTAAATAAACCTCATAATTAGCAGACGTCCACTCACACAAATCCTTAGACAATTTCATATTCTCGTCGTATTGATTTATTTTTATTGTTTTTCATAGAAGCGTTATTTGTTTTGTCAAACAATTAAATTGTTCACAAATCTATTCGTGTAGGAATAGCCTTGTACAACAAAATTAAAGTACCAACACAAGAACTTATTGTGTAATCCCGCTGGGACAGGTTCTTATAACTGGAACACGACTGTATACGTCATCTATGTGGGCGCTTTCTTATGAGATACGTGCTGGTACAACGTAGACGGTAATGTCAATGTTTCAACTGGAACATGATAATGTCACTTTTCTAGAATGGCAATATATTGTCTGTACATTTTTAGTGTAAAAATAGGTGAAAATTACAAGCATTTTATTGTCAAGTAAGGTTCTTGGACATCTGCAGGACACCACACCCATTTTTAATCAAACGTAGATATCAAATGAAGTGCGCACGACGCGTTTCTGGAATAACTTTCATCAGCTAAACTCAAAGCCAATGTATGTAAAAGCCGAATAAATAAAAAAAAATCCTTAACATCAGCTGAAGTGCATAGCAGAATGATAGCGTTCATTTGACAGATCATATATGGTGTAGATGATGTTGATTCTTATTTACTAGACATAAACAAACAAACAAACAAACGAACAAACAAACATGTTGTTGGTCTGTAAAGCGATAGATAAAAAGGCATTTCATTCATAAACAGCGACATATCAACTGTTCAAATACGAGTTAATGCGGGTCAGGGAATTTAACCTGAAGACTGATACCTGTATAAATGTAAAATGTTATCTGCTTCCGAAGGACACATTGAGTTAAAAATATCACCTGACTCCGGCTTTCGTAGTACGATCCTTATACGAGGGACTTGATGTATCGGACACGTAAATAATTGCAACACGTCGAGAGAGTGCCATGCTCCGATAGCTCACTATGAGTGGTCCTTGACTGTCTGTTTTCGACACTATTCGTTATATATACTGACTTGTTTTGCGTGAGACAATCTTCCCACCATAGACTTATCCGACCGCCAATCGCCCCTCCCATTTACTGATTTGAACAAAGACTGGTTGACTTGGAATCAAGATAATATTTCAGAATGGAGCGACATATCTAGTCACGGACTGTTGTTTCTGTGAGCTAGCACAATACGAATCTAACTATTCTTGTTTGTAACCTTTTCTCTCCATGATATAGCAGAAAAATTGCCGAGTTGCCATTAAACAACAATCATTCACGTATTCACAAGTCCAGCTTTTCATTGGACAAGCGACCCGATAGTAAAGCGTATCACTTGCAGTCTCCTTCAATGAATCGTCTCGCATGGAAAGCCCCATTTACAGAAGAAAACAATTCCAAACACATTTCAAAGTAAATTAAATAACATAGGAACAACTCTTCCAGTTTCTTTATTGAAATCTTTCTGACCACACTTACCAAAAATCTCATAATTCGCTGGCAAACGAAGTATAAGGAATATGAGATCTTTATGTTCAATACATATTTTTGTTTTTTAAGGGCATGCAATTATTTGTTGCTGACTGGATGATATTTTCTTTATGTCAGTGAAACTACCATTTTTAGTTATATCAAAATATATGTATGCTAAGAAACACATTTTGTATGTGTTATGAAACAAATTAAACAAACTAATCCATCAACTGATGAACCATGGTTCACTAAAATCATTCTTGTATATCTTGTAAGTTGTTTCGATAAAATGGATATATAGTTACTAAATCATTAATCAAATTACCAGCTATAGTATATACTGTGATTTACAGACTACATTTGTAATATAAAAAGGACACCATGAGGAAACAATCTGGAAATATTTTCTCTAGATTAAGTTTGGTTTATGGTGTTTCACCCCACTTTCAACAATATTTCAGTTATATCGTGGCGGTCAGTTTTATTAGTGGCGGAAACCTGAATACTCGGTGAAAACCACCGATATGTTGCAAGTAACTGACAAACTTTATCACATAATGTTGTATCGAGTACACTTCGCAATGAACGGGGTTCAAACAGTTTATATGTGAGGCAAGTATCATACCATCGTGGTTTACATTTTGTGTTTTTCCTTACCAAAGATTTGCTCCGAGTCAACCTTATAGAGCTAAAATAAAGCATGCAGCAACCATATCTTCAATGTCTAGATTCCAACGGACATAGAGGATATAATAGATACAGTCGGTAATTTTTCCTTGCAACAGACCACTTACGACAATCCTTTACAAACTGCTAGTGTGTGTGGCCTTTTACGTGTAGGCAACATGGCATGCTCCAAAAGTATTGACCGTAAAATAAATAATTGAAAAAATAATATTCTAATATTGTATCTAGCCTCGACTAATATACTAGTAAGCCATCGAGCTCTGAGGTATGGTGACGGTTCCCAAACTCAATCCACAGAGATGCCAACGCGGCCCTAGGTGGATGATTGGGGGTGCCCTCTGAATGAGGGGAGAGGGGGTTGTCATTTTATAATAGGAAGAGCCTAACCATAATGGGGAACGTGCTTGTAGAGTGCCAATATCCCTGTATGTCAAAGACTGCTTTTGTAGATTAGAGTATAGGCGTATTGAGCCTCTATAAAAGGTTAAATACTTCGTCTCTACTCAATTCTCCATATTTGTCCAGTGATAGTCGAAATCTTCTGCCCCCGTTGTCCCCCCTCCAATATATGTAGTGACATTGTTCTTGTCCTGAATATGCATGGTATATTTGCCACTGGACGTTAAATATCCAACAATCAATCAATCAATCAATCAATCAATCAATCAATCAATCAATCAATCAACTGATCGAAGTAAAATTGAGATTTGGCACTTGTGCGTATAATAGACAATTGATGTTCGTGTTCAAACAGAGGCTTCGCTCGACCTATGTCAGTTATATTGCTTTCCCTTTTCAGTTTCAATTGCTTAAATTTGAAATATGAAGCCCTTAGTTTGCATAATTTGGAAATTAATAATGCATGCACGGAAAAGGTTTTGGTGATAATACGGGTAGGTTGTAACACGTATAGCTATTCCCAGACAGTCTCAGTTACTTTGAGAGCTTGTATATTTCAGGGTGGGTTCTGTACATATTGTATTACATGTACATGCTATTCTTTTTTGTTTTGTCCTATTGTGTGTCTTTACGGTCTGAGTTCCGTGTTGTGATGTCCGTTACCTGCGTTACGATTTCCGTATAAAAATAAGATGTTCGTTTCGTCTTTACCTCCAGTTGTTTGTAAGAGGACTCATGTTTTATTTACGTCGTTTGTGTTTGTTTGAGTATAGTGGTGTCCAACACATATCATGTTGTGTTTTTGTTTTATTTGTTGCCAGTTTCTCTGGATTGTCCATTTGTGATTGCCCAATTCGGTATTCTCCGACGTTTATCTTGTATTTAGTTTATAAACGTTCCAATTACTAAGAACAAACAAACAAAATTCACGTCTTGTCCATTATTTAGCCTATAAATAAGATAAGATTAGAAATTATTTATAGTCGGTCGCTTTAAAAGGGATAATATAATACTGCTAATTAAAATGTATGAGGTCATATTTACCTCTTAAATGTTTACAGTCGACGATAAACAATAGTTCATAAACGAGAACACGTAAATATTATGTAAAGTAAGGTTTTATGCTTACATTGCTAAATTGTATGGTTACTTTTACATTCTGAAAAACTTGCTGAAAGTATTTTTTAATATATGGTAAAAATAAATATTAAAAATGACATAATATGACATCATTTGTGTTCTATAAATAGTGTTTATGAAAAGAATTGTGCAGTAACACTCAACGCGTGATATTGTAATCAGTTAATTTAGGCCGAGTCTCACTAAATATAGTAAAAAAAAGTTTCCATTTTCAGATTAAATTGATTGATTGACCGTTGTTTAACGTCAAGTTAGGACTATTTCGACTATATTCATGGTGAGAACAAGTTAAGGTTACATACAATAAAGCAGGCAGGTGAAAAAAGTACCACATAGACATAGGGAAAGGGTGAATAATGGGTAGCAACAAAATAAATGCATGGCAACGGATCAACAACGACCACTCCTACCAAAGTCTTCCTCATCTGGAAAATGATTAAGCCACTCATTTACTTCCCTAGCTAATTTTGAAATGTTTTTGATTCGTCCTTCACAAGTATGGTGGACATACTTTAAGACATTTTACCATATACAGAAGACAAAGTCCCATTTCTAGACCACAGGGTCCGTGAGCAGGATAAAACAAGATAAAATTATAAATGAACTTGTATGGTATGAACCCATCACTATCATCCTGTTTCTGATTATACCCACGATGTAAATGACATTGTTGAAAATGGCGTTAAACTTCATCATCATTCTAACCCTGTTTCTGATTATTTTGAAGATATTTTATAAACATCAAACTGCAACAGAAATTATTACTTACTGAAATATTTTAAAGATTTACAAACGCAACATGACGAGGTTTAAACATATTTTATTACTAGTAATTAATAAATAATATTAAACAATAAGATCATCAGTTTCAACATGACACAATACATGTACATGATTACGACCGTCGGCTCTATATTATACAGCTATAATATAAAGCAATTTGCGCCACGAAGAATAAACAAATGTATTATGTATAAAGTTCAAGATGAAGACTCGTAGCTATAGATCGCCAAGGGATGTGTAAGTTTCGGTATTTTACTTACACGTGGGAAGTACTTGCATGATCGCATCATTTAGATAAGATGGGAGGTTTTGGCTGATAAAACAAGTT
>MJUT01009703.1:765612-791830 GCA_002080005.1 Gigantidas platifrons
AACAATAAGATCATCAGTTTCAACATGACACAATACATGTACATGATTACGACCGTCGGTTCTATATTATACAGCTATGATATAAAGCAATTTGCGCCACGAAGAATAAACAAATGTATTATGTATAAAGTTCAAGATGAAGACTAGTAGCTATAGATCGCCAAGGGATGTGTAAGTTTCGGTATTTTACTTACACGTGGGAAGTACTTGCATGATCGCATCATTTAGATAAGATGGGAGGTTTTGGCTGATAAAACAAGTTAAAGATAAAACCCGCCACTTATTTATACTGAAGTGTCTGTATCAAGTCGAAAGAGTGAGCGGTCATGTTATTAAGGAATAACAGTTTTATAATTGCAAATTTGGGGCCGTCGATCAATTGGGTATTTAATGGTAGCATCTGCAGTTTTACTGGCAACGCGGAAGATTGAATTGTGGCTGAAGCAATTTTGGCGGCAACAGAGAGCAGTACATTTGCCACCGGTAAGTCCTCCACTGAATACGGAAACTCGTCAAATACAAACCTTTTGGGCTGTAGAAAGGTTTGTTATTTTGTTTTTGAGTTTGTTTAATAGTTTTCTCAGGGAAGGAAAAGCTGTGAAGTTTGTGACAACGGTCTCTTTTCATATTAGCACTTTACAATAACCAAACATGTTGTTGTTGTTGTTTAATAAAGAAGCGTGATATGTTTCGTAAAGACGTCAACCGTTACCTTTATATTAACAAAAATATCATTTATTTTAACAAATGTACTTTTTTAAAGTCAAATGTTAAAAGAATGGTCATTTTGGTACTTTAATGAGTTTGGTTTCAAACCGTCTAAAGGGGAGATGTTTGTACTAGATACAACATTATCTGTGATAAGAAGAGTTTGAAGATACCAAAGTGGTAATCAGAACCCGTATATTGAAGAAGGACAGACAACACAATGGCCAAAAGATCTACAAAACATACGCTTAAAAATAAAGATCGAGTAACAAAATAAAGTGTGTTAGTGACTTTTGGCAGGTTGGTGGTTTTCTCTGGCTACTCCTGTTTCCCCCTTATAATGGTCGAATTTATTGCAAGCAAACTGGTTAAGGTTTCAAACTGGTTTGCTAAACTTTTCATTTATTTAAGAGAACCGGTTTAAAACTGGGTTGAAACCCAAACTGGTTTTCATGTTTATCGAGTCCAAACCAAAACCAGTTCCAGAAATTTAGCAAACCGCACGAGAGGCGGTTTTAGATTTTGGTTTTGAAACATGGCGGCAGCGGAGGAAAAGAAGAACATGCTTTGACTTCATGTTGATGATTCACAAATGGAATGGGTATGTGAACAACATCAGAAAGGTAAATATCTTTATACAAATGCATGTTGTAATCAAGTTATCAGTTAACAGAGGGCTTTTTTCCTACGTTTAGTCGTGAAAGCCAACAAAAAGGTGAATTGAAATGTTCTGGGAACAAAATGTTGAAGAATATGACACAGCCAGTGCATGCATCAGAACTTTCATCCTCAATTTGCGTTAAACTATCTATCAATATTATGCCTATAAGATCATTTAGATCTGGAGTGTCAGCCATCTTTAGAAACCACCAATTCACTGAAATGTGTTAAACCATGGTTTAGTTAGAAACTGGTTTGTATTAAACTTAAAACTGGTTTGCTCAACTGTAAACCCTAACCGAAACAAGTTTGATTGCAATAAATTCGACCAATAAAACAGACCTCCACGATATAAATGAAATATTGTTGAGTATGAGTTGACTGAAAAAGTATATTAGAGTGTAGTTTGAATAATGAAAAACGTTAAGAAAGATACATTTATCGATTTTTTAGGGGAATTACAATTGTGCACCATAAGAAATTATAGTAAAGCATATTAACTTGCAAAGCTGAAACAGTTTGAATTAAGCTCTTCTTAAAGTCCCACTGCCTAAGATACGACCGTTTTTATAATGAGCTGCATTCTCCAAAAATGTACTATGCATGTTTTATATTTAATAAAATAATGCTTTAACTCATTTTCGTGTTGATATATGTGAGAAAGAATGGACGAGAGAACGATATTTGTTGACGAATTCCAGGATGCTGCATCAAAAGATGGCGACTGATTAATTGTCGGCAAATTTACGGATTCTGCCGAATGCTCATGTGGTGCCAGTTATAAATAAACAGCGAATAAATATATATTTCCTACGGAACAAAATTATAACTTCTATCAGCCACAATGTACGATTTATTTTCGTCGTTAAAATGTAAACATTGTACTAGATTCTGACATGTTTCTTTCATTGACAACAATCTCAATACGCATGCGTAGCGTTCATGTTCAACAGAGGTCGTATGAATACGGAAATCTTCGTGGGAATTATTGTAAGGAAGGAAATAATTCTCGCGACTTGCTTTCCCCGTTATTACATAGTAATGCGAGCTGAAAGAGCAATTTTATTGCGTTTTGTAAATGTTTTAAACAAGTTTAAATTATTTTATCATTGAAACAATGGTGTTTTATTTTTAGTCAACTATATAGGCAGTGGCACTTTAAGGCTTTGGACAAAATAGTAAAGTATAATTTGCAGCGGTAAAGTACGAATTTACAATGCTTAATCTATTAGACAAAATAGAGAGAACTTCTCAAGTTATTCAGATGATATATATAAAACTGAGACATATATGTTGGTATTAGAAATTGCTGATTGTGTTGAAAATGACCTTCATAACTAATAAATGAGAGAGGAAGTTGACGTTACCTTATTACGCAATATGTACACAACAGCTTGAAATTAAAGTTTTCGTTTTCAGGAAAATATTAGTTTGTATTTAGATGTTAATTCTTGCAAATATTATAGCTGTATACTTTACACAGTTTTATTTTGGCTGAATATTTCCATAGGAAGATACATTTGGCCAACACATGGTTAGAGAAACAAATTTCTTCCTCTAAATATAAAAAAAACTAACTCAACAGTAGTTCTGTTTGTTTTTAGCAAAAGAGGCCCTACTCATTGTTGTAGTAAAATGTATTTGATTGAATCACTAATAAAATTGGTTGACTTATAACGATTATTTCGAGCCTACATTAGATATGGATGACTTTATATGTATGTTTTGTTTATCGTTGTTTGTCCTTTTGTACTTTTTCGGTTGGCCATTGTCTTGTCTGTTCTTCTTCGTACGGATTCTGATTGCCCCTTTGGTATCTTCAAACTCTTCTTAATACATGACATATAATACAGAATGTCTAGAAACGATGATGCCTTATTTTAGAGTAGATTTTTTTCTCTCATGGAAGCCAGTGTTTAATAATAGGAATTTAATTGTTAGGGTTTTGGTATTTAAAACCACTTTCAACAATATTTCAGTTATAATGTGGCGGTTAGTTTGATTGGTGGGGGGAACCGGAGAAAACCTGTCGCAAGTCACAGACAAACTTTATCACATAATGTTGTATCGAGTTACTCTCGCCATGAGTGGGATTCGAACTCACAACTTTAGTGGTAATAGGCACTGATTGCATATGTAGTTGTTAATCCAACTAGCATACGACCACGACGATCTCTATAGTATATTAAAGATGAAAAGCTATTTAAATGTCAGAACTTAGCTGAAAACATATGGTGCCGGAAAGATTAAATTTAAAGACCAAATGATCAGGTAGGCTGCAAAATAATAAATAAATAATAATAAAAAAAAAAGGAACACGACAGATTCAAAGGTATTATTTAAAGAAAGTAGCTGAGAATAAATTATATAACATGTTTTTGTTTTTACACGTGAAAACACTGTGAATGTTGTGAATATATATTTTTTTACATTTAACACTGATGATATGTTTTGACTTAATAATGTAAAGTGATAAGATAAGAAATACCTTAGTATTAATAAAATGCTATGCCGGGTATAACATGGTACCACTGTAACAAGTCGACAAGAGTTTCTTCCTGTACATGTACCACTAAAATAATATTATCCGGGAAAAGTCATCAATGTAAACAACCCTCCCTTATCTCAGAAATGGAAATAGCGACAAGAAATCTGTTGAAAGTCATTCAACAGGAATTTTCTCTTGGAATCCGTCAGTCCTAGGTCAAATCTGTTGTAAAGCTACTTAAGGAATCGATAGCCCAAATATGACCTTCTTATACATTGTAAACAGTCAGAGTCATACTACACATTACATGAAGACAAAGGAAAATATCATCAAAATTGAAATAAGCCATCACAATACTAGAAACGCCCGTCTTGACACCTGTTTGTTTGGGATCGGGTAAGATAAAATGCACAAAATCAATTCGGACCTTTATTCTGTGTCAATAATTTATGAATACCAATTAAGGGAAGATATCCGTGATCATCTGTTAACAGTTGTCGCGTAACGGTTAACAAAGTCATGTTGGTGACCGTAAAACGTTCGAAGTGAAGACATCAACTTAAGGAGTGTGGATTGTCCATGTAAAGTACGTCCACCAAACATAACAAATAAGAAACTTTTTGTTTAGAATCAGAATGGTTTGTTACAAAATAAGATTTGTCCCTTTCCAAAGCAAGATGTTTGTACCTACATTGGTCATTATTTTAATTTGTGTTTTTTTAGTTTAAAACGGGGAATAATGGTTGTATAAAGTGTAGAGAAGTCAAGTGTTTTATGCTATAGATGACAAGAGGAACATAGTTTGTGTGTACTCAACACGTCTTTTGAATTTTTCAGAATCCATATCTGATTCACACCAACCATGTCATAGCAACTCTGAAGATTGGTTGTGAATGCTGGTTGATGTAAATACTTTGGAAACAGGTTTTGTGGAGCATCTAGCAGACTCAGCAACATAACGCTGGTTATAAGGACACGTATGTAAATTGAGTATCCAGTAGAGTGACGGAGATCGTCTTTGAAACTCTAAAAGAAACACATTAAAGACCTATGATTTTTCAACATGTCCTAATAAAGACCTATGATTTTTCAACATGTCCTAATAAAGACCTATGATTTTTCAAGATGTCCTCTTTTGTAAGTGTCGTCGTCGGAGTATATGTTGGGATGTCGAGTGAATTGTCTATTCCCAATGCCTTTATCAACCAGTGTGTTTTATGTGATTAACATTTAAAAAAGGACGATGCTTTTATCTACAGGGACAATACATACTTGTCATTAAGGTTATAAAAACGTAGATATCACATTTAGTGCGCACAACGCATTTCTGGAATAATCATCATCACGTACGCTCAAAACCGAAAGATTGGAAAGCAGTAAGATAGGTATTTTACACTATTTTGTTCCTCAAGACAGATATTGCCTGAATGCTTATTGAATGATTAAATTTGTTAAATTCTAATTACAGCATTAATACATGGGTAGTAACGAGCATCCATGTCTTCTCTATTACATATTGCCCACTAAATGAACACTAGTGGAGCATGAACTGCTTACCTTTCTCCAGAATACCAGAGTTCACCACAGGTTTTCAGTGGGTTTCGGGTTGCTCGATTTTTAGTTTTGTGTAGTGTTTTGTATATCATTGTTTATACTTTTTCTTTTGGCCATTGTATTGTCTGTCATTGTTTGTGCCTTTTCTTTTGGCCATTGTATTGTCTGTCATTGTTTGTGCCTTTTCTTTTGGCCATTGTATTGTCTGTCATTCGGTTGACGGCTTATGATTACCCCTTTTGGTATCTTCAAACTGTTCTTCAACTAGGCCAGGTCTTTTTTTCATTAAAGCACAAACAGTATCAATGATAAACTATGTTGTTGGTTTTTTTCTACCAGACCTAACAAATGCACCTGCCTCATGTTATAAATCAGCTTCAATGACGCAAGTTATTAACAAAGTGTTAGAATCCCAACTTCGGTAAAAATGTGAACGTAAACGAATTTTTTTTTAAATAATATCACTTTTTAAAATGGCTGTAACNCCATTGTATTGTCTGTCATTGTTTGTGCCTTTTCTTTTGGCCATTGTATTGTCTGTCATTCGGTTGACGGCTTATGGTTACCTCTTTTGGTATCTTCAAACTGTTCTTCAACTTTTATGAGTTAAGGCCAGGTCTTTTTTTCATTAAAGCACAAACAGTATCAATGATAAACTATGTTGTTGGTTTTTTTCTACTAGACCTAACAAATGCACCTGCCTCATGTTATAAATCAGCTTCAATGACGCAAGTTATTAACAACGTGTTAGAATCCCAACTTCGGTAAAAATGTGAACGTAAACGATTTTTTTTTAATAATATCACTTTTTAAAATGGCTGTAACGTTTCCAAGGTAACCACACAAAGAAAGAAGAAAATAGTAACTTTAATATATTTTTGAAGACGCCAAAAGGGTAATCAGAAATTGTAAATGGTAAGAAATACATTAAAATGACCAAACGAAAAAAGAGGAAAGGACAAACAATGTCTACGAACATTACACAGAAAACAAAGGATTAAGAAACACGATTACTGCTAAAAAAAAACAACAAAAAAACAACAAAAAAACGGGGGTGAATGCAGGTGATCCGGGAAAATGTCATTTCCTGGTCTACTAGAGGCACCCGTTGTGTTCACTTGAGTATATGATAGATAAGTGAACTAACCATCCAAAAACCTTTGTATTTGGGGGTCGTCGTGGTCATGATTATACATGGTGGTTTGTTTACAACTACCTATGCAATCAATGCCTATTACCACTAACGTTGTGAGTTCGAATACCACTCAGTCAAGGTATACTCGATACAACATTATGTGATAAATTTTGTCAGTGACTTGCGGTAGGTCAGTGGTTTTCTCCAGTTTCCTCCACCTATAACACTGACTGCTACGATATAACTGAAATATTGTTGAAAGTGGTGTTAAACACCACAACTCTAACCTTTGTACTGTTTCAACCTAAATTATATACGATTAAAATACCATTACAGTTGTTTTTCTCCAGAATCATTCAACAATTGATTTCAACAACTATCTAATATAATTATAAATTAAACTACGAATGAGCCATGCTTCTTTTTTTTTAGTTATTTATTTTTGTGCAATACTCAAAAAAATGTACATTAATAAGTGTCAGTATAAAATGACCCGATTTATAATTTAAAAAAACCCCAGCAAATCTTATGAGGCATGTCTCTCCAGTTCTGGTCTTTTACAAAGTTTAATGGCAGTTACTTTGTATCTCTATTGCCTTTTTTTAAACAAATATATAAATGTACTTCTTCAAGATCAGGGGTATTGATGTTAATCGTATATTGTGGCCATCAGACATAATACTGGAGGAAATCTATTACGAATTGACCAGTGGGTAAGGATTATGGTGTTTAACGCCACTTTCAACAACGTATCAGTTATATCGTGGCGGTCACTTTATTAGTGGAGGAAATCGGAGTACCCGGAGAAAATTGACCTCTGAAAACACTGGTAGAATAGGGACGACAATCCACACCAGCGACCTTGAGCTTGGGGTCAAAAGTCGGCGACCTTTAACCACTCGTCCACCCATGCCCATATTCTTTAAATTTGAATGGAATAATATTTGGTTTAATCAAGTCCTTGTTTGTTTTACGTGAACAAAGAAACAACGGTTCTATGCCATAATCATAATAGTGCTTTCTCTGTTCACTATAGAATAATGAAATGACACGCTGTTTACATATTATAATTAGTTTTCCTAGGTTTAATCATATGAATGATAAGTTCATTCACTCTGTATACCGGAATTGTTATTCAATTTACAATTTACAATGATACGGTAAAACATGGTTGTTTATTTCAGAATGTCTATCGAATTTACGCCTTGGTCAATAACATGAATTTACATTTTATTGTTAAACAATGTTTACAACGATCTATATACTTCATATGTAAGATATTTTTCTCATATATCAGTCAACATGTGTATTTTATTATATATTACTTTTAATTTAACAATACATGTTTGTGTAATAACGTATTAAATACGTTTGTTTTGGGGGTAGGGTTCAGTGAAGTAAATACATGTCTAATGTTTTGAATACAATGACTATATATTCTTTTGTTATTAGAAACTAATTAAATGTAAGGTTGGGCGGTAAACAAAACTAATTAGCAAGTAATTATAACATTCGTTGACATTTCTTTTAGCCTGTATATCAGAAAGAAACGAGACAAATTTCACAGAGGGGTCTCGGTGGACGAGTGATTACTGCCGTCGACCACAATCATAATAGTACCACTGATGTGGATTCGCGCCAGAGATATCCATATCAAGTGGTAAGGTTTCTAAACACCTACCCAAGGCCAGGGTATTTGACCAACTCAACTCTGAATCTTGTCTTACTTTAACTAGTTTTGTCTGTGATTATTTAAGGGATTGGGGTGCTTGGCTATAGAAATAGAATTGCAATCAAAGGTTATTAAAATCTCCATATTAATTCTAATAAAAGAAAAAGGACTAGTCCCAAAATAATATTAGAAGACCCTTTTCAAACAAAGTTGTTGCTGAAAAAATTTGGAAAACGGTACTATGATACCACATAAACTTTATTTTCACGTTTAAAATGGGCCGATAATTCTGCTGGTGGACAATTAATCTACGTGGGTATCATCCACCCAGAAGTGTTTTGGTACTGTGATGATGTATTATGATGATGATGATGATGAGGTAAGAAAGAAGAAAAAAAGATTTTTTTTTTTTTTTGGTTATGATTCTGCCATTACTATATATGTGTTTATGCTTGGTAATTAAGATGAATTGCATGTATACATGATGGGTAGATTGCTCTATGTCTTATGTAAATTGTTTTCTAATTGTTCCATCTTGTTGGAGAGGATTTGTATAGGCATAGCCTGTTGTCCAATCCTATTGATTTATCAATAAAATATTTGAAATGAAAATGATGTATTATTTGACATTTACAGTTCCCAATTAAGGTAATCTATTAAAACTAGTCACTCTTTCTCAGTCATAGGTAAACTTAACCGATTTTTCCTATCTTGTTTATGTCTTTTTGTTTACTTGCTCCAAAATTATGTAGTTTTCCGATGGTTTGAATTTTGGGTGTACATGAAGACAAAACGCGCACACTAAATTATATATCTACGTTTTTATTATTCATTTTCGTGTTTCGTCTTAAATTGTTTTCAAATATCATTATAGATACTGAATCTATGAAAGGGCGAAGTTTCTGAAGACATAAGTCAATAATCTTAAACTGTCTTATCTGTTCGTTGTTCTGTGTTAATTGTATTGTTTTGTATTCCTTCTTATACAAGTATATAAACAAGCAACACGGGCATTTACTCGTGATTAATGAGTAACCAACATGTAAAACAAATATTAGAGTGTTGTGACGAAATATATTTACTCATATACAGTATATGGTCATTTAAAAACGTCAACAATTTATCAAATGGCCATATATTACAAAGTAAAAATGTTCCACAAAAAAGTTGGTTCTTTAGCTATTTTTAATATATTTACTTATATTTAGTATATAGTCATTTTAAAACGTCAACATTTGATTAAATAACCATATATTATAAGTAAAAAATGTTGGACACGAAACGTTGGTTCTTTTACCGTTTTAATATATACGATACATATATATATATATATATATATATATTTTTTAATTCATGAAATAAGTCATAATAGATATATTATATGGATGTGTTACAAACAAATTGTATAGTCACGATTTTGAATGTGAGGGTTACGAGGTCGGAGATAATGGTTATTAAATACCGCTGGAACGAATAATCGCACCATCCCAAATTGTAGGTGCGATTCAACATTATAAACAATTGATCTTAACGATATATTAATGGATCTATATTAATACGATATGGAACAAAATAAAATAACTAATTGTCATTCTAATAATTATAGATATTTCATTCCCACCTTTTATATATAAATCTCAATATTAATTACATTGGTTACTCTTAACACGTGCAGAAACACGTGAAAAGAACAAACGTTTTCAATCGGTACTAATTTTCATTGGTTTATTTTAGTCTTAAAGTAATATCACACCAGTTTTGGGTGAGAAAATTTTCTCCTGAAAATTCATTTGGGAATACGGCGGTACCTTTACCACGCTATTCATGCATATTGCAAGTCGAAATATGTTCAAAACAACTAGAAATCTGCAAATCCGTGTGCATGTTTATCGTCCTCGCCATTATTGTGGAGACTGATTAGCTTTCGGTTGTTTTGTTCCGATGATTGCCGACCATAACCTCGTGAAGAAAAGTTTTAGTCCGATGATTGCCGATCATGACCTCGTGAAGAAAAGATAAACAATTATGGATGCCGAGGTCAGCATGCACACATTCCTGACTATGATTATTGAGGAATACGTCTGTTTCATGTCGTATAAACCAATTTTTTTTGCAATTATTCTTATGTGGTACACAAGGAATATATATATATTTCATCAACTGAACATTGCGCATGAGCGATAATCTCCCCGAAAGAGTTCAAATCTTGTGCCACGCGCATATCATTTGCATTACTGTACTGGAAAACAGAATTATCTGCTGTCAAATATTTTGCGATTTCTCTTAAAATCTGCTTTTGAGTGGATTTTTAATGTTATGCAGTTGATTTTAGCTAAAGTTAAGTGACATATTAAGTGAAAATATTTAATCAAAAAATTCCACGATATTTGCCTTTCACATTACTTTAAATAAATGCAGCTAACTTGAATACATATGACGGACATGTATGTATGTCCATATAAATAAGGTCTTTCCCCTAGTAACTATCCATTTGACTAAACAGAAGATCATGTGCTATCATATCAAATTCAAGGTCATGTCTTGGGAAAGACCTTTCAACTCTTCTCTGAACAATTGACTTTTTAATTATATCTAATTTTGTTTGTAGAAGTAACCGTAATATTTTACCACAGTTTTCTTTGCATGAACAATTAAAGGTATAATTTAAATAATTGTCGTCATATTTGTGTCTGTCTTTAAAAATGATTTTAAATTTCAATTAAAATTTCAACAATGTGTAAGATTGTCGACAGTTAATTTACTGAGAGAGAAATAATAATGCAAACATTCAAACAATCGTTGCTTAATAGAAACTGTCTGATTTTATATAGTTTGTATCTATATTTGAATGAATAAATTGTAACATACGACTTTTATAAACATTAGGATATGAGGTTTTGTAAAACAAAATACACACCATTCATCATGTAATTTGTAATGGACAGCTTCTCTGTTTTTCAAGAACACAAATAGCTTCTTCTGTATAAATATTAAGCAAAAAAAAAAAGAATCACTTAAAAATATTTTAAGCGTTTGATGAGAGGAGAAATTCCGTATATAATTAACTTCCTACTTCATTCATAATAAACATCATCGGTGGTGTAATGCTTAGCATCCTCACCCGAGTGCGGTAGATCGTGAGTTCGATCTCCGTCCAGTCAAACCAAAGACTATAGAATACTGGTATTCGCTCCATTTCTGCTAAGCACACAGTCGTAGAAAGCAAGAGCAAAGACTGAATGGCCCAGAACAAGATCTTGTTTACGAGTGGAGCAACATGTATGCCAGTGGACTGTTGTTTCAGTGATCTAGCACTAAAACAATATAATTCAGTGTTTGATCTAGAACAGATCAAATGTCGTCATCGTATCGAAAGGAAACTTGTTTTCACCATGAAAAAGCTGAAAAATCACTCGCTCAGTACTCATAAAAAGCCCCGAGGGAACCATAGGGAAATAGTTTATCCGTTGTAGGGTACAACCACTCTGACTGGGATGTCCTCTATATTATGGGGGTATGAATAAAATACACAACTATCCATTAGGATGGGACTTAAAAAAGTGCCTCTTGCGTGGAAAATGTCACGCTTCTTGAACGTAAGATGACTTGCATCAACAGCTACAATAGTTTGTTGGAACTTGTCGTTAGTGGCGCAAAGGTATGCAAAATTGTCTGACCTTATTGATTCAATCATTATTTTGGTCCTGTGACAATCTAACCTTCCATACATTTATCTATATGATTTACTGTATGCAAAACCTTGTTCTCGTCATGAATATAGCTGACTTACGGATCACTTGACAAACAACAACAAAACAATCCATTTTCTTAAAAAATAGATATATAATTTAGTGCACACGACGCGTTTTTGGAATAACCACCATCAAATACACCCAAAGCCAAATACACCCAAAGCCAAATACTCCCAAAGCCAAATACACCCAAAGCCAAATACACCCAAAGCCAAATACTCACAAAGCCAAATACACCCAAAGCCAAATACACCCAAAGCCAAATACTCACAAAGTTGTGGGAGCCAAAGGGTATATACAGAGTAGAATAAATTGGTTAATTAATGCCACATATGCTTGAGGAAGGAGCACCTTAATTTTGATAATAATTACTTTATTTAGCAACCACATGCATACAGCTTTCTAACATAGTCATGTGCCAGCGACAACATATGGTTATTTAGAAATATAGGGATATCCAGCGGTCATCGAGTTCTCCTAAACGTTAAGCTAAAGTATTTTTACACACTGGCTAATAACAATTGTACCTACAATACACTGTTCTTTACTCAAAAGTGCTAACTGGAACTGTCTCCAGTATTTATATTCATATTCTTTTAAGTAAGAAAAGTTTGAAGATACCAAAGGGATAATCAGAACCATAAATCGGAGAAGTACAGACTATGAAATGACCAGAGGAAAACGGACAGACAATGATCTACAAAACACTACAAGGAAAACTAAAGATTGAACAACACGAACCCCACTAAAAACCCGGTGCGAACCTCCGGTACTCCGGAAGGGTAA
The DNA here is from genome assembly GCA_002080005.1 of Gigantidas platifrons. Taxonomy (NCBI): domain Eukaryota; kingdom Metazoa; phylum Mollusca; class Bivalvia; order Mytilida; family Modiolidae; genus Gigantidas; species Gigantidas platifrons. Next base: position 778,368 of record MJUT01009703.1, read on the forward strand.
ATAGTTTTCGCTCCACTTGTGGCTCCCGTCGTGTTACTCTTGTTACATACCCGGTGATAAGTCATACTATTTTCTACATAAACTACTAGTATGTAACTTCATAAAACAATTTTATGTATTTCCCCTTATATGTCCTAGATACGCGTGGAGTATATTCTTACTTTCAGCAATTATAACTGTGACGTGACTACCACACAAGTAAGGGGATGACAGTTCGGGTTGAAGCCCAGACATTGGGTAGATTTCTGGAATCCTGAACACTTTATGTGGGATCGAGTCCTCGTCACTGTTGTCACGCTTGCTGCTAGAGGTCGATGACCTTTCTTTGTTATTTTATTAAATACTTTAAACAAAGGACCCTTTTTCCTCTGTATATGTACATACATCTTCGGTCAGTGACCCGACGGAGTGATCCCTATTCACTGTAAAAATATTGAATGTGAAACAATGGTAAGGGCGTAACATGTTTTGATAATATTTTTTGTTTTTTGTTGATAAAAATCTTTAAAATGATTTTTTTTTATACTTTATTTGAATACACGAAATGAATATATAATGTTGTACTTTAAAATGGTAGTCGATTCCATAGTCAAGTAAAAAGCTTTATTAGTTTTAAAATAGTTTCTTTCCTTTGTTTTAAGATTAAATGTACGAAAAGCTTTAGATTAAAAGGAATACGTACTTTACAAAATCAATAGTTTTACAAGTGTATTGGTCAGATGACTTTGATCACTCCCTAATCGTTAACACTGTAGTAGTAACCTGTCCAAATCGATACACGAGTATAGTGTTGTAATCTAAAACGGATTTGAAATTGTAAGCGTATATTTGCCCCAATAAAACTAGTTTAACCCCGTCACTTTTTATTGAAATGCCTGTACCAAGCCAGGTACATGTATTTGTGAGCGGTCATGTATTTGTGTGTTAGGGGTATCGATATTGACTCTGCATACGATTTTTTCTATTGGATATTGGAATTGTTCCCACAGTGTGACATTTTTCATTGATAATTTTATTATGCTCTCGTAAAATGCACAATCGAAAAGGAAATGGTTAAACAGAAATTCATACATATATCTTTATTACATTGACTCCACAGACACCATAATGAAGACGAGTAAATGTAATTATTTAGTTTTCTTCCAGTTATTAAGAGAAGATGTCACAATAATAACCAGAAACATAGAGTTTTATAATGCAATGCTTCGACCTAACTTGTCCATTTGTGATTGCCCCTTCGGTATTCTCTAACGTGTATTTTCTTAAGAATTTCAGTTTGATCATTTTATGTGAGATTACCGTTTGTTCTGTCTCGAAAGCTCTCGAACATATCCTTTAATGTTATATATCATCTCTTGCAACTGTCCACTATCATACCTAGAATCAATACATAAGAAAAATCCAGACAAAACATTATACAACAGTCTAATATCAAAGCACGTGAACCAATATAAAAAGTACAATACGAACAAAAGACAACATCATTAAATACACGCTAGAGAAAACCGATGGGGCAATCAACAATTGACAATCCAGAGAAAACCGATGGGGCAATCAACAATTGACAATCCAGAGAAAACCGATGGGGCCATCAACAATTGACAATGCAGAGAATACCGATGGGGCAATCAAAAATTGATAATCCAGAGAAAACCGATGGGGTAATCAACAATTGACAATCCAGAGAAAACCGATGGGGCAATCAACAATTGATAATCCAGAGAAAACCGATGGGGCAATCAACAATTGACAATCCAGAAAAAACCGATGGGGCAATCAAAAATTGACAATCCAGAGAAAACCGATGGGGCAATTGACAATCCAGAGAAAACCGATGGGGCAATCAACAATTGACAATCCAGAGAAAACCGATGGGGCAATCAACAATTGACAATCCAGAGAAACTGGCTATATTGGGTATACAAGACACTAGACGAAGACAAACAAAATAAAGACACAACATAATATGTGTTGGACACCACTATGGTCAAACAAACTCAAATAACGTAAATAAGACATGAGCTCTCCTACAAACAACAGGAGGTAAAGATGAACCGAACATTGTTTTTACGCGGAAAGCGTAACGGACATCACAACACGGAACTCAGAACGTAAAGACACACAATAGGACAACACAAAAAAAACTAAAAATATGAGCAATATCAACATCCAATTCATCTGTCAAATATGAAAATCCTAGAACCAATATAGGAAATACCACCGTTGTAATTGTCCAATATCAAAATACCTGAATCAACATGAAAAGTACAATCTGGACAAACCACAACATCCGTACATTCAAAAAAACGAAAGAAATGATGAATAGTATACAACGTGAAGTCCATACAAAACAGAGAAAAGCCAATATATAAAATGTACGATCCGGACATGTCATATCATCCTTACTAACGGAAAAGGAAAACAAACCCGGACAGGGAAATAATCCGGACACATTACAATGGACCAACTGGATAACACAAAATCAAAACATGAGTATTCGTGTATCCTGACAATTGAAAAATAAAATTATAATATTTGTTTTTGTAAGGTAGTATATCCAATAGTGTATCACTATAGTTTATGAATGGTATACATGTACATTCACTATAGTTTATGAATGGTATGCATGTGCATTCACTATAGTTTATGAATGGTATGCATGTGCATTCACTATAGTTTATGAATGGTATGCATGTGCATTCACTATAGTTTATGAATGGTATACATGTACATTCATAATAGCTCAAAACGTAGACATCAAACTTAGTTTGCATAACACGTGTCTGGAATAACCTTCATGAGATACACCAAGAAAATCACTGGCCCGTTCAGTAAAACATAATTGTCATCATAGAAGAACGAAACCAGAGCTTTAATTATTCAATTTTTGTACTATAAAACTTTGGCACAATTTCATAAATTTATCTGTACATTACTCAAATTACATAACGTCTTAGATAAGAAATAATAGATTACAAGAGAGAAACTATATTTAAACCCAGACCAGATCATTTTCACCATAGAAATATTTACATAAAGAAAACCGCAATTTTTTGTGTATAGCAATTGTCATCCTACCACTTAAAATTATTTCCATATTAGGCATATCAGGAGTTTCTATTAATACATTCAATCATTCCGTTCCACATGACATAGTAGTTTTCATAACAAATAAAATTATCACAAGTGAGATAGGTGGTAAAAACCCAAAAGCTAGAAATTTGGGGATACGGTATAGATGCCCTGCTTTCTGGTCAATTCAAAATGGGAAAACCTGAATTATGTCATAAAACAATACAACTGTAATATATCACCTTAAACATGCCATGCATCATGGCGTTCAGAGGCAAATAATATCTACAACAGTAATACAAGGTTATATTTTAATAAACAAAATGCATTCATCTTTTATTTCATATGAAAAATTGGGATTGTTCATTAATTTATAGCTCAGATAGTCCAATCGGTCATATGTGAACATTAATCGATCGGGTCAAACCAAAGACTATTAAATTTGTATTTGTTGCTTCTCCGCTAAGTACACAGCATTAAAGAGAAAGAGCAAATATGTCCGAGCGGTGATACATGACTATCCGAGGACTGTTTTTCCAGTGAACTAGGACTAGCTGAGGGTTGGCATTTTAGTCACCGTGAAAAGCCCTTGCATGACTGCATCATTTCACTTAAAGGGTAGGTTTAGGCCCATAAAATTAGTTTAATTTCCTTACTTTTTATTGAAGTTCCTGTACCAAGAAAGGAAAAGTGAATGTCATTTCTCCCATTATTACGGCGTTTTAAACCCGATGAACCAGTGGTAGAAATATCTGTAATCCTCTAGAGGATTAAAATGTTTCGTGCCTTTTCCCGCATTAATTTCAAATTTTGAAATAAACTTCGTGTTAAATAATGGGAGAAACAAATTCTCCTTCAGTTGCCCATGTGGGTTACGATATTTCTCCACTCTCGAGAGTTAAATTAAAAATTTTAACCACTCGCCTGACGGCTTGTGGTTAACATTTTAAATTTAACTCTCTTGAGTGGAGAAATATCGTAACCCACGGGCAACTGATGGAGAATCTATATGTATTTTTGTGCTAGATGTATCGATTTTACCTCTGTATACGATTTTTCTATTGGATTTTGGAACTGGTATGTTTTTGTTTTTCACTCTGTTTGTGCAAAGAGATGCCCACTGCTGAGAATTGTCAACGTAGAAAACCATAACAAACAACCAAACACATGGCAACGTGTTAATTTGTTAATTTGTTAATTGCGTCAAGTCTTATTTAATATCCATTTGTTTGTTTGTGAATCTAATATCGTCATATTAATATGTACAACTTGACGTTGGTGTGATCTGGCAATGTGAATAACACTCGAGCAGATGGGTTCACACGAAAGTTTTTTGATAGGATACATGTTGCTCGTCTATGTAATTTTCTGTGTTATGTTTTTAGTTTTGTTTGTCGTCATTTCCTGTTTTGTGCCCCATGTTGCCCGTGGTTGTGGATTGTCCATTCTTGGTTGCTATTTTGTATACTTTAGTGTTCTCTAACATTTATTTGTCAAAAGGACTTCTTCACAAAACAATCATAAAATATCCTGGAAAATTGGAATGATACGTTCTAATTAGTTAAAGGATTTCTGTTTAATGTCAAGTGAGCAGTAATACTGTTATGTTCATGAGGACGACAAATCCACAAACAAACGCCATCTAGGCAAGGTGGAAGAACAGAGGTGTATGTGCATATGGGCAGCAGTTAAGATTTCTACATGAATAACGAGGATATAACGGTTCGAGTCGAGAATGTTTGGCTTGCAATGGGTCATCAACGGTTTATCATCAGGATTTCCTGGGTATGTGCCAGGAACGTGGATTCCCTGTTTTTGTTTTTTACATACGCATTTATTTGATTTAGTTTGGTTTATGGTGTTTCACGCCACTTTCAACAATATTACAGTCATATCGTGGCGGTCAGTTTTATTGGTGGAGGAAACTGGAGTACCCGGAGATAACCACCGACCTGTCGCAAGTCACTGACAAACTTTATCACGTATTGTTGTATCGAGTACACCTCGCCATGAACGGGGTTCGAACTCACAAATTTAGTGGTGATAGGCACTCCTTGCACAAGTAGTTGTATATCCAACTACCATACGATCACGACCAAAACGGCCCACATTTATTTGGATTTCCAATTGATTTAATAAATCCGAAACTGTGTTATTTTTATTGATTTTCATTTCAATACAACCACAATAAGCATAACAGCATAATAAGTTTTTAGTTTAATAACCCCCTACCAATTATCAGTTTTAGTTTTTATAAAACAAACCCTCATTCATGACCAGCTTTGAATGTATTAAAATTAATAATATCCATCCATGACTAGTTTAAAGTTTAAAACAGCAAACCCCTCAATTCACGACCAGGTTTGGCTGAACAAATTATTCAAAGGATTTTACGACCATGAACGTGCTCATGAATATCAAACAACCACAATATAAGTTAGAAAAATATATGTTATGTTTACTCTTCCTATTTATCTAAGTATGTAATCAAGTGGGAATTCCTGTGTGGAAATTTTCAAAACTTGACAACGACATAGTGTGTAAAGTCTTGATGAACATACAGAAAGTGTGGAGCGAGTGTTTAATTCTGTTAAATATCTAGTGAGCAGTATTTCAGTTACATATGGAGAATAATTTTACACATAATTATTCTCGGCACAGTTGGTATTTTTGTGCCTTTTCTTTTAACCATTGTGCTATCGTCTTCCCTTCATCTTTTACGTCATCTGACTACCCTTGTGGTGTCTTCAAACTGTTCTTTTGTTACAGGAATGTGGACAGATGAATTGATATTAAGGAGAAAAGTTTAAACATACAACCGCAAGACGGACAGACAGTGCAGTGGGCAAAACGACAAAAGACCAAAATACCAACTTGTTAATTGAGTGATCTTTTAAAGTCTGATTTAATTGGAGTTTTTTTTTCATTTGAAGTTTGTGACGTGAATATCGTGGCAAAATGTACAAATTGACGTTTGACCAATGCACAGCAAATTAATGATTAAAACGAACCCCACTTAGAACCGGGGGTAATCTCATATGCCCGGGATAGGACAAGCTAATAGTTTGTGATGTATGTTCTTGTATGCAATGAAATGTATGTGGATATTATGAGGCAGAAGAGTTTAAAGATACCAAAGAGGCATTTAGAATCCGTATATCGAAGAAGAACAGACAACACAATGGCCAATAGAAAAAAACTACAAATGGACAAACAGCGATCTACAAAACATACACATAAAACTAAAGATGGAGTAACACGAAACCTACAAAAAACCAGAGAAGGAAAGTTTGTGTCGCTTTATTTCAACTGAAACCAATGAGATAGACAATATGGATATATTCATTACTGTTTAGATCCCCCTCTATTTTGATATCAAAACACACAGATGACAATGATAACGCCCTTTGAGGTCGGTAAACAAGGACAATAGCTTTGTTCTGGTTGTCGTAAACGATCAAACAGTAGATTTAAACGGCAAGACATTATGCAGTGTTTGGGGTCTCTGGACGATGGGTTGATATAACAATACCTTAATCAAAAGACGGATTAAATCTTCCGTTGATAATATCATAAATGCGATTTAAGCCAGGAATTAGACGGTAAATTTATAACAGAAAATGTATTTTTGCTATCAGAGTATAAAATCTTATGTCAGAGTTACAACTCTCAGTTTGAATGACTGATGTTCATTACTCCCTAGTATTTGTGATCGTCGATTTCCCAAACAAAATGTCAATGATCGGGTATTGAAACTATATATAAATAAACCCTTTCTAATGATCAGATATGATTTTGTCATTGTACATAACAATCTAAGGAAAGAAGAATTTTCTCCTCTTGGAGAAATTGATGAGATTCGGGAGATGTCTTCCACCACTGGTACAATTTGTTGTTGTCTCTGATTCGAGACGCGATTTTTACATAGGATATTTAGGGGGAATGGTTGATATTGATGCATTAAAAGTTATTGTTGGCCACACTGGACACAAAGTTTTTGCTTGAAATATCCTTGCCACCCCATGGCCACCAGAAAAGAAAAATGGTTGGTGCCAAAATTGACTTACATTATATAGTATCATTAATGTGTGAATGTGTTGCATGTATACAGTATGAAAACTGTATACTAGTATATAATTGGATCATTGAGGTTTTTCAAGTCAAGTGGAAATATTTCATCTATATTTGTGACGTGAATAAGTGTACTAACAGAGGTTAAGTTGGAAGATTACAAAGGGGCATTCAGAAGATTACAAAGGGGCATTCAGAAGATTACAAAGGGGCATTCAGAAGATTACAAAGGGGCAGTCAGAAGATTACAAAGGGGCATTCAGAAGATTACAAGGGCATTCAGAAGATTACAAAGGGGCATTCAGAAGCTATAAGTCGAAGAAAGAATACATACAGACGATACAATGATACACAAAATACTATACAGCATTTAGCCACATGAAACTCACAAAAACTGATTGGACTTACCTTATGTAAAGGTGTTTTGATTGCCACAAGGGCAAGAATATATGATTTGGGGGGGGGGGGAGGGGGTATCCAGCTGGAACATTTGTCTTGCAAAGGGCTACCAACGACCATCCCAAAACAATTAACTGCTGAGTAGGAATTGCTGCAAAATAAAATGGTATATGTATGTTTGTCTTTGTCTTGTGTCTTTGTGTACCCAATTTGCAAATGTCTCCGAATAATCCATTCTTTATTGCCCTTCGGTTTTCTCTAACATTAATTTACAATTGAAATTTTAATATCTATATTTTTGTATGTTCAATAAGTACTTTTTACATAATAATTGTGTTTTTTCTTCTAAATCTGCTTACATCACTGTTCTGACTGAAGATAAGGATGTATTGTTTCATTGATCTAACAAATGTAGAATCATAAATAGGATTGTCTAGTCATATATACAACAAACAAAGGAAACATTAATGAAATCCCACTGTCCCCAATGCAAGTAAACTGCATTCTGTCTAGTCATATATACAACAAACTAAGGAAACATTAATGAAATCCCACTGTCCCCAATGCAAGTAAACTCCATTCATTAAAAATAAAATGATTAAACAGAAATGGCCGGACAAGAAATGTGCGGCTATGGACCTTATATGTTTGTGTTATTTAGCTGTATAAATACTTATTTCATGAATATGTGCTTCGTCACTATGTTTATTCCTCCCCAGGGTACTGTGTCGGAAAAGTAATTATTTATATAGGTTAATATATTTTTATATATATATGGATACTTATTTTGTTTGTTACAATCAAGTATATTATATATTCTTATGAAATTTATTTGAAATGAAAGTAGAAATTTAAAGACACTTAAATGATTAAGGATTTTTGTTAACAATACATGGACGTAAAACGATTTTTCAATGATTCTACACATTTTCATTAAATCCCATAGGTTATTATTTCTTCATCTTCGTTTTGTTTTCATTGTTAAAAATAATTCTTACGGAACCGTTTTTCTTACAATGTCATCAACTTCCAAGCATGAACACTTGTATTTAATCTTTATGTCAAGTGCAAACGAACGATAACATCAATCCCATTCAGGGTGGGGGCTGTCGTGGTCGTGATCGTATGGTAGTTGGATTTACAACTACCCATGCAATCAGTGAATATCACCACTAAATTTGTGAGTTCGAACCCCGTTCATGGTGAGGTGTACTCGATACAACATTATGTGATAACGTTCGTCAGTTACTTGCGACAGGTCGGTGGCTTTCTCCAGTTTTCTCCACCAATAAAACTCACCCCCACGATATAGCTGAAATATTGTTGAAAGTGGCGTCGAACACCATAAACCAACCAACCTACCATCAACTATAAACGAACGATAACATCGACCCTATTCAGGGTAGCTATTTACTTACATCTGTTTTGATCTGTTATGCATGTTGTGTTGACATATATCTCCTACAGCATAAACTTTTAGTTACTCCTGTTGGGAAGACTAATACGTTCTTACACGAGTTCTTCCACGAGTGTGAGAAATTCCGTCTTTTCACACGAGTGGAAGAAATCCCAGATCTTCAATAGAGACGAGTGCCAGAACCTATTTCTTCCGTTTTTAACAATGTTTACATTTCGGCCTCGAAACTAGATCACCACGTGCTAGGAGAGAAAGACGTTTATGTAAAGTTTGTGAGTGCATCGACCTCGTGTACACATGCATGAACTCCTAAAAAGAACCGTTTAAGCATTATAATTCTTCAATGGAATACTGAACATAAAAATGTATTCTTGCATATCCCTGGTCTAAAAATCACACAAATTAAAATTCCGCGAAATGTTGTTGACGTCTTTGGTACATTAACAACATGACGTCATATGAAGGCTTCTAGTTTAAAACGTAAAGATCAGACGTCATTTGGTTTCGTGTACTCTTCAATTTTGATAAAATATAACTAAAATAAGTTTGCAAGATAGGCTTTTTAATTATTTTTGTGTATTGTTGTAAATATGGCTTTCAATGTGACACTATCGTAGATTCCCGTAGTCGGTCACCATATTTAATCTGATTGGTCAATTCATCCATGACAGACACGGTCGCGTGATCCCGTCTGTCATGGGCTGTCTGTCATAATAAATACACAAAAACGGAAGAAATCTGTTTCTTATTGTTTAGAATTTTATTAGCGTCTATTATGATAACACCAATCTCCTGCAGAATAAAGTTTTAGAAACTCCTGTTGAGGAGACATATGTTCCTTGTATGTTCCTGTTGCTCAATCTTTAGTGTATTGTAGATCGTCTTTTTGTCCTTTTCTTTTGATCATTACATTGTCTGTTCTTCTACATTTTACGGCTTCTGATTACCGTTTTGGTATCTGCCAAATTTTCGTAATGCGCACGAAAAAAGCAAACTAAAGACATGTATCGAAAATTATTCCAGTCTTCATCTTTCTGACTTAATTTTATTAGGCCCGTGCATGATTATGGCATCTTATATTAATATATCAGCCACTGTTTCGTTGATTGGCTACTTTTGTTTGTTCTGCTTTTACTGTTACGAGACGGACACATAATACCCAATCCCGAAGAGATATCCACGTAAAGGGGCCAAAAACATCAACAGTACGAAAATAACAGTAAAGTGCCTGTCTGATACACGGTCAATACGAAAGCTATTTTATGGACCAATCAAAGCCTATATTACAACTCAATAGAACATCGGTGATTTTCTCCGGGTACTCCGGTTTCCCCCATGCACCAATAAAACTGACCGCCATGATATAACTGGAGTATTGTTGAAAGTGGCGTTAAACACCATAAACCTAACCTTAACAAACGGATATTATAGTAATTCGAAATATCACGTCATTTTGTTCTAATAGGGATTGTGAAACACGCCATAGAAACAATACACATCCTTAATATACGGGTGCCGCTAGTGAAGCCAGAACTGCTTACCCATCCGGGCCACTTGAGTTCACTCCCAGTTGTTAGTGGGGTTTGTGTTCTTCGATCTTTAGTTGTATGTGTATGTTTTGTAGATCGTTGTTTGACCTTTTGTCCTTTTTCTTTTGGCCATTGTGTTGTCTGTCCTTTGATTTACGGATTCTGATTACCCCTTTCATGCTATCTTTTGGCCATTGTGTTGTCTGTCCTTCTTTGATTTACGGATTCTGATTACCCCTTTGGTATCTTTTGGCCACTGTGTTGTCTGTCCTTTGATTTACGGATTCTGATTACCCCTTTGGTATCTTCAAAATCTTCTTATAATGTTATTATTATTCCACGAGAGACACAAATGTCAATGTAATTCAAAAGACATTTTTCTTCCAATCTTCAGTTGTAATTGTTTTGAAATGGAGACATACACCGTTTTTCTAAAATAAATAATATATCATCATACTTCAGGGTATGACTATTGTGATCATTCGATCGTACTTGAAATCAAATGCCACCCGTGTGTATTTCTTTCTTTTCTATTATATATTACATAATAAGTGACAAGTTCAGTAAAATTTGTGACTTCCTGCTTTGATGGTACGTCATGAAAGGAAATAGAAACGACAACATTCTGAAATGTCTTTGACATTGAAACTAATAACCGTTATGACGAAGGTGCTTGCTGTCAAACCCTTAAACTTAGTTATCGATTCTTACACCTACATATTAAATGAGGGAACGTAAGGGCTGATAACTCTGTTTAAGAGATTGTGGTCTCACGAACACGTTGTGGACACTTGAACATTGCTTCTGGAAGATTTTCAATATGGCGAGCGACACGAACCAGATTGTAAAGATATTAATTAATTGTTGTTTCCTAGAATATGGTCACCAACTAACACTCCTAGGAGTTTAATATTTGATGTCAAACAGTTATTTCCTATAACATCAGTTTACTTTTTAAAGTTTCTTGGTGGAACCTTACACTTATCTAAACACTGACAACACTCCCCCCCCCCTTTCCCCCAACCAAATAACATCAGGTTTTTTTTTCTTGGAACCTGAATATGTGTTTCTAAAATTTAACTAAACACTGACAACATCCCCCCCCCCACCTTTTCCCCCAACCAAATAACATCAATTTTTTTTTCTTGGAACCTGAATATGAGTTTTTAAAGTGTATCTAAACACTGACAACATCCCTCCCCCTTTCCCCCATCCAAATAACATAATTTTTTTCCTTGTAACCTGAATATTTGTTTCTAAAATTTATCTAAACACTGACAACACTCCCCTTTTTCCCCAAAACCGAAAAGCATGTTTGTTTTAACAGAAAATTAAATGAATAACAGTTTGAGAAACTGATCTTTATAAATGTAACAACAAAAATTAATAACATGGGTTGTTTTTAACAGAATAACACTTCATAAAACTGACCTTTATAATATGACAAAACTGTAAAATGAAAGTACCGGTACGATTTAGATTTATATCTTCGTATAAATTCTGACATTTACAAAGTTTCGAAAGAAAAAAAAACAAGTCTTCAATAATTCCATCTAGAATGTAAAATTTAAAATTTATAAATTCTGTTTCAATACAGATACCAGACTTGTATTCCACGTGCTTAACTAATATGTTTGTTTGATCCACTAGAATAAAGGATATTTTAAAGTTCATGTTTGACTTGTGTGTATATTTCATACTTAAAGATTTGTGTGTGATAATGACAAGGTCTTCGACATTATTACAATATTTCATTGACAAATTGCCATTTAAGTTTTAGTTATTAATACTTCAAACACAATCTAATTGAGAGGAGGAAATAGAGCATGCTTAAAGTAATAAGAAACAAGCTGAGTAATGAAAGAAAACTTGGACGAGTTCCAAATTGGCGAGTTAAACGAAGTTCGGATTTCAATATTGAATGAAAAGTAGTTTTAAACGTCATCACGGTAGGGGAGAATTTTAAATTGGTGTGTAAACCAAGTATACCTATCTCTATATAATTTGAGGTAACACATTTGGCTATGCTCCAAGCATATATAAGATAGACTGATCCGTTCTAATATTATTTCTATTCATCTAAAAGATTTACTAAATGAATGTAGGTGTCGATGTGGTTTAAATAATCGACCCTGTTTTAAGACAAGGGATGAATAACATGAAATATAATTAACGTCGTGTAACATTTTCAATGGAAATACTAATATAGTTAGAATCACTACTATTACCATGACAACGTTGTAATGTGGTGACAGGGTAATTTAGAGTTCTATTTAATGTCATTTAAAAATTTTAATAATCATAGGACAAGATGATATCACACATACAAAAATATAAATAGAAAGTAGTCATAGAAATCCGAACCTAAAACGATACTAACCATGGTGAGACAACACATATTACAAAATAAATATCACCCCTCCCCCACCCCACCCAAAAATAGGTACTTACCAGAGAGAGACAACACATATTATAAAGACCATCCCTTCTTCATCAGAAACGAAACTAAACTATGGAGAGAAAACATATATTACAAAAGCCATCCCATTTCAACCAGAAACGGTACTAACCCTGGAGAGACAAAACATATTACACCCCCTCCCCCCAAACTGTACTAACCGTGGAGTGACAATACATATTACAAAAACAATCCCATTCTTATCAGAAACGATCCTGACCATGGAAAAGACAACACAACTTCCAAAAGACCACCCCATTCCCACCAGAAACGGTACTAACCATGGAAAGGACAACACATATTACAACAAAAACCACCCCATTCCCACCAGAAACGGTACTAACCATGGAAAGGACAACACATATTACAACAAAAACCACCCCATTCCCATCAGAAACGGTACTAACCATGGAAAATACAACACATATTACAACAAAAACCACCCAATCCCCATCAGCAACGGTACCAACCATGGATAAGACAACACATATTATAACCCCCCCCCCCCCCCCCCCCC
>MJUT01009703.1:806027-818016 GCA_002080005.1 Gigantidas platifrons
GAATCTCATTGTAATGTATAATCCATTGGCGAATCTCATTGTAATGTATAATCCATTAATGAATCTCATTGTAATGTATAATCCATTGGCGAATCTCATTGTAATGTATAATCCATTGATGAATCTCATTGTAATGTATAATCCATTGGCGAATCTCATTGTAATGTATAATCCATTGGCGAATCTCATTGTAATGTATAATCCATTGGGGAATCTCATTGTAATGTATAATCCATTGGCGAATCTCATTGTAATGTATAATCCATTGATGAATCTCATTGTAATGTATAATCCATTGGCGAATCTCACTGTAATGTATAATCCATTGGCGAATCTCATTGTAATGTATAATCCATTGATGAATCTCATTGTAATGTATAATCCATTGGCGAATCGCATTGTAATGTATAATCCATTGGCGAATCTCATTGTAATGTATAATCCATTGGCGAATCGCATATGCTGGATTTATCTCATCAAATGGTTGTATATAAAGGAGCTTAGCTATTGTTGAATCTCATAAGTTGCCTGTATATAATGACGTTAATCCACTCGTGAATCAAATCAGATGGGTGTACATAGTAGCGCGTATCCATTGACGAATATCATTAGATGGATGCATAAATGGCACCAATCCACTAGCGAATCACACTTGATGGATTTTCACAATGGATCCAATTTACTGGGAATGCCATTAAACTGGTGTTCACAGGTTTAATCAACTGCCCCTTGAAGGAAGCCCGTGAAATAGTTGCACCGCCACGTAGGTTGTGTAACGTTAAGTGAAAATTATTTCTTATTTATTCATTACAAGAAAAAGTTCATAAACAACAAACCATGGAGGTAAATAGGTGGTACTGCAAGATCAGCTCATGGCTAAGAGTACTCGATACAACATTATATGATAAAGTTTGTCAGTGACCTGTGACAGGTCGGTGGTTTCCTCCACCAATAAAACTGACCGCTATGATATAACTGAAACATTGTTGAAAATGGCGTTAAATACTATAAACCCCTACAGTAAATCAAAAGATTATTTGGTAGAGTCGGGAAAGCTTGCCTTGAAACGGGCCATCAACGACCACATATAATAGCTAATGTTCATTAGGAGCTGCTGCTCTAACTTGCAATGAGTTAAGCATTATCCATTCATCTTCCACCCCACGGGATAGTTATGTATTTGATGCGTCCAGCACAAACAACGAGCGCCTTTTTCAGAGGAATTGTGCACTATAGCACCTATTTCTATACCTTGAAATATGTCACCAGTGACTCATGGAAGGTCGATGTTTTTCTCTATCTACTATCTCAATACCAGGTATATAATTGAATTTGAGGTCACGTTAAACACCTATAATTAAAAGATTCAAGATTACATCAGCAGAAAATACTGTGTATATCGATAAAATTAAAAATAAGGGTTATATGGAAAAAAAAACAGGAAAAAGAATAGAATATAGAATAGTCATTTTTTTAAACAGATCTGTTTCCAATGACATTGATGATGCGCAAAATGACAAGTACAGTTAGCAGTTAGTTAACCCACTGGAGATCATAACACTTTTTATATTCACATACATGTATCGATCTAAACGGTTTTTTGATATTCACATATGATCAAATACCTTAAAGATCAAGAGGCCCAATAGGGGACATGATCTATTGTTTCAGACGAATACATAGACATGTGGGTGTATTATAATTTTGCGATATATATTGAAACTTGGCTATGTGCCATATCGTATTTACTAATATATACGTGACATTTTCTTTATCTTTCTCTTTATTTGTGCATATGGTAATATAAGATAAAATGCCTGGATTTATTTTAGAATTTAAGAATGAACACACGTGCAAGTACTTTATGTCAGAATCATGACATTTATGGTTAAAAATATATTAATCGTCTGCAAGATGGAGATGTAACCATACCCGATATGATCCTTAACTATTTGTACTAGAAAGACTGGCATTACCAATACGATTTGAAACTGTTTGATTTCAAAAGAAATGCTCTATTATAATTGTTTTGTGAAATTTGACCATGTCGATCTCCACGATTTTCAACAACCTATAAAATCTAGGGAGTGAGTGATTGTTGTTTCACGGCACAATGAGCATTTATTCCAGCTAAATCATGGCGACAACAAGGTGTATTCGATGAGGATGAGATGATAATGATGTCTGTTTGTACCAGACCAACAAGCTTAAGGATTATTATAGTTTTTGCACAGTCCCGTCGCTACACTCGGACACATTTTCCTGATTCCAAGCCAATCAGTCTGTGCTTTTTCTCCTTAGTAATGTGTGATTAGCGGAGAAGCATCAAATATCAATCTTATAGTCTTTGGTTTGAACCGACCGGATCACGAACCCACGATCTACCACACTCGAGGCGAGCACAACAACCATTACACCACTGATGAACCCACGATCTACCACACTCGAGGCGAGCAAAACTACCATTACACCACTGATGAACCCACGATCTACCACACTCGAGGCGAGCACAACTACTATTACACCACTGATGAACCCACGATCTACCACACTCGAGGCGAGGACAACAACCATTACATCACTGATGAACCCATGATCTACCACACTCGAGGCGAGCAAAACTAGCATTACACCACTGATGAACCCACGAACTACCACACTCGAGGCGAGCAAAACTACCATTACACCACTGATGTGGTTGTAACTGATCTATGTGTACTTATAATATATGTATTGTTTATCATTACAATAATACACAATGTGGTAATGGTGAAGGCAATCTAATTATATATTTAATGTGACCTTTTCCGATAAGTCACATAATTATAAAAATCCAACGAAAGCCCGTTACGATACGGTTAGAACTGACCAATCGTGTGATACGCTAATCAAGGACGGATATTCGTCCTTTGTTATGTTTTAATTATCAGGATGTTAAAAACATTAATTGTTTTCTATTATAGAAGTATCTAAAAATAAAGTTGTACATTTTATCTGTTATTATCATCTGTCAAAAATGGAATTGTTGAATTTGACTTTTAGCATACCCGATGACGGTTGTTCCATAGAGGCGCCGTGAGCGCTAAGTTTGATATCTACATTTTTATTAATTGCTTAAATCGAAGAAATCTGTCTCGCTTCCAGATTGTTCAATGCTGGTCTGGTATGATACTCGTAACGTTTGTTATATGCAGACAAATGTATCAAGGTAAATTAAAGTCACCAAATCAAACCACCGGAAGTCCTCGGATGTTTCGGATGCACTCAAAAATAACACCGGAAGTGATACAACATGATCTTCCTTTAAAACACGTGACGCTTAGAATCAATACAGTAAATGCATTACGTCGATCGTATAACTATTCCAAAATCTCAAATTGTTTTTGGCTTCAAATCAAGTTATAATTTAGGTGGCAATACTATTTAATCTTCGCAAAATGTAAATCAGTAAGAACGATGGACGTATTAATAAACGATTAAAATAATAAACGATTAAAAAAAGAAGAGCTTGAAGATACCAAAGGGGCAATCAGAATCCGTATATCGAAGAAGAACAGACAAAACAATGGCCAAAAGATACCAAAGGGGCAATCAGAATCCGTATATCGAAGAAGAACAGACAAAACAATGGCCAAAAGATACCAAAGGGGCAATCAGAATCCGTATATCGAAGAAGAACAGACAACACAATGGCCAAAAGATACCAAAGGGGCAATCAGAATCCGTATATCGAAGAAGAACAGACAAAACAATGTCCAAAAGATACCAAAGGGGCAATCAGAATCCGTATATCGAAGAAGAACAGACAAAACAATGGCAAAAAGATACCAAAGGGGCAATCAGAATCCGTATATCGAAGAAGAACAGACAACACAATGGCCAAAAGATACCAAAGGGGCAATCAGAATCCGTATATCGAAGAAGAACAGACAAAACAATGGCCAAAAGAAAAAAGTGCAAAAGGACAAACAACGATCAACAAAACATACACATAAAACTAAAGATAGAGTAACACGAACTCCACTAAAAACCGGGGGTGAACTCATGTGCTCAGTAAGGGTAAGCAGTTCCTGCTCCACTAGTGACACCCGTTTTCAGGCGAATTAAAATGTTTCGGTTTGAAACATAATTTTACACCCACGCCAATGAGATAGCAGCAAGATTATCCAAGATTGGCTCAGGGAAATCATACTTCAGCATTTACTGTTCGGCAATTTGATTGGGCGAGTAAAGGTGAATGTGGGCATTTGCTATACATTGTATCAGAAAGATGGATATACTAATTAGAATTAGACTGTTACAAACATGAAATTTGAATGTACAAATATGAAATAAACAATATAATATTGTCATGAAAACAAGGTCACATAATTCAGTCAATAGTCACCATTAGCATGTTATAATAGGAGAAATGATTTTCTTTAATATCATCCATGTTTGTTCATTCAAGGCAAAATTGACATGGTAATATATATGTTGTTAAATATTTAAACATTAGTGGAAAATTTGGCTTACTAACCTAAATTTGTATATATCTTTGCGCCTTAACACGTGTGAAACTTTCAACAAACACATTTATTTTAAAAATGTGCTACTTAAATTTTCATTTGAACACTGTATGTCGTTTTATCTAGGTTCGAGGTTTTGTGACAATGCTACAAAATATGTTAATAGGCCAGTCGTTAAGGTAACATTATCTTAAACAAATATATCCATTTTAGATATTGTGATTCAGACGTTACTCATTTCTTAAGGATTTCAACTGACTTCGAGGGTTAGGATTATGGCGTTTAACGCCACTTTCAACAATATTTCAGTTATATCATGGCGGTACTGACTTCAATACTCCAACTAGAAAGAAGTAAAAACAATATATTCGCACCTTGGCAAAATAAAAAGAGAAAGAAAACAAAAATGCGTTGGCTCAATTTGTATAACTATAGAGCGAATATACAAAATTACTTATCATATATCAAAGTGAGCAGCTGTCTTGCTTTTTCAATGATAACAGCAAATTACCAACAATCACGTTTTGTCTAGTTGGCGGACAATCCTTGTTTCAATGTGCATATTATGTACTCTTGTAATCAATACACATCTTGCTTGTGTAGGGTAAGAATTTTTAATCGTTCTGGATTCTACAAAACAAATGATATTTAGTTTGTCTGGAGAACTGTTTTAGAAAATGCTATGAAGCAAACGTGTAAATGTAATAAAGTTTTGCGTCAAAATGTTGGAATTTCATTCTGGCGTTTCCTAAGGTTGATATCTTAATTGTGCCAAAATAAGATGTTCTTTATATTAGATAAAGACGATCTAGTGTTTTTGTTTTCATTCTTGAGTTGTTCTTGACGTTATATTTTTTTGAGTATTCGTTTGACGTAGTTTCATGAGTTTGTCAATCTGTTGTTATTTCCTTGATTGTGAGAAGACATTTAAGACCATCGCTTAGTTATATATATATGCTCTTGACTTAAATGTTTATTCTAGTTTCTGATGAATAATATTTAAGTATTTAAGACATATTTGAATAGAATCGGGTGAATTTGAGACCAGCAGTACCACTTCCGGTTGATTTTTTTTTTTACCAATTATAGACAGTAAATTAGACAATTTCTATATAATTTAATGATAAAATCGTAACTTGTCTAAAGATGAACTTTTACACCATGTTAAAATTTAAGGTGTCCACATATATTCACCTTTTACCTTACACTTAAATATACAAGTCAATTGTAGTGAATGAAACACGTCACAATTTGTAAACAAAAAATATATCCACGCGTGATAAATATGACAGTTGATATACATTCCAGAATCTTCGGGAAATACGTTTTTTTTTTTATATTCATTCATTGTGGTGTATTACAATTTATAGAACAAAATAATATACCATACAAATAAACTGTCCCAAGCCAGGACCTGGATTTCCAACGTCATATGTCGTGGTATTTCTTTATGTTTAATGGTTTCAATCCCTCGGCGGTTGGTCATTTTGTTGATATTGGTGAGAATTGGTGACCACCACTGATTCAACTTTTGTTTTAACCTCTTTTCATTCAGTAATTTTCAGGCGTACTATGACAACTGTAAAGTAAAATGAAGATGAAATAGGAGTAATATTTAATGAAGCACTGATTCAGGAAGAGGGCGAGTTCAACCATTCTATGTAAACTTGACAGAAATGGGAAGGAATGTGACAACCGTTGTAGCGACCTTTGACTGCCACTGGAAATATATGGAGTTGAGTAAGGACGGATAATTATTCAGTATGATAGATGTTTATGTTTTTATACATTTGAGAGCATAAGTGAAGAGTTTATCACAAAATATGGGATAGTCTTGCTTTTAAATCTTTATAATCTTATATTTGACTTAGGCTGTGTTTTCCAGTGGTATTCTTAATAGATTGTCACATTTTAAATACAGTTGCCAAATTTTTTAAGACAATCAAAGTCTTTTCTAATATAGAATTACGAATTCAATTTTCCAGCTATTTGAAAAATCGTTATTCAAAGTCGAAATTAGAACTCGAATATGAGTTCTAATACTCAATATTTAGCGATTCATTAAAAATAAAGAAGTCGAACATTTTCGACGAGCCTAAAACTTGTGATCACCCTTTTTGACCCTAGTGCATAAGTATTGCTCATGACCATCTGTGTACAGTATTGGTTATTCATTCGTTTCGCCACAAGATGATAATATCATCTGCATATGAGCCCGATATAGAAACCATTTGCCAGCAAAATAAAATAAATATATTGATCCAGGGGATGGGTATATCTTGACCAACCTAGAAAATGACCAGCTATAATTTACAAGTACAATTAATTAATTCTTTACAATATCCTTTTGAATGCCGAGTTTATTTCTAGAATAGAAAACAAGTCTAAAATTAGACATTTGTATATTGTCCATGTATCATCTCTTGTCTGTCCTAGTATTAGGACAAGGTGAAGTAAAATTTCAATGTACCATTAATTATCTTGTTTAAATATTTGATTTTATCAATTTAATCTGAAGGTCGTCGACGGTTTTTAATTTTCTCTCCTAATGTAGAGAAGGAGGAAAACAATTACTCCACCACAGACATTTTCTCGACAGCCTAATGTGTTCAATTTAAAATTTACCACGAAACCTAAAGAATATAATTGAGTAAATTGAAAGCAAACCGTACAACATTTTAAAATCTAGAGTGACATTGACAAGCATAAAAGTATCAAATACACTCGAATCTTAACCAATCCTCCAAAAAGAATAATGTTTGTTTGTTTGATTGATGGTGCTTAACGCCACCTTCAACAATAGTTCAGTTATATCGTGGTGGACAGTTTTATTGGTGGAGGAAACAGTACCCGGAGAAAACCACCGACCTGTCGCAAGTCACTGACGAACTTTATCACATAATGTTGAACACCTCGCCCTGATCGAGATTCGAACTCACAACATCAGTGGGGATAGGCACTGATTGCATAGGTAGTTGTAAATCCAACTACCATACGATCGCGGCCACGACGGCCCCTGCAAAAAAGAATACAACCGCATCAGTGGTGTAATGGTTAGCGTGCTCGTCTCGAATGCGGTAGATAATGGGTTCGAGCCCCGGTCGGTTCAAACCAAAGACTATAAAATTGATATGTGTTGCTCTTTCGCTAAGCACGCATCATTAAGGAGAAAGAGCAAAGACTGATAGGTTCGGAATCATGATAATGTGTCCGAGTGGAGCGGCATGTATACCCGGGGACTGTTGTTTTAGTGGGGTACAAAATATAAAAATCAAACTAAGCGTGTTGGTCTAATACAAAGCGGACCTCATCATCATCTCATTGAAAATTAACTTGTTCTTGCCATGGTATAGCTGAAAATTGCCGAGTTGGCGTTAAACAACAATCACTCACTCACTCCAAAAAGAACAGAATATAATAATAATAATAAATCCACATTACAAACTAAAAAGTCTTATTGAATTGCTGGTGTAATGAAGCCGCGTGTTTCATTGATAAAAACACCCATGCAAAAATAGAAGAATTGTAAATAATTAATATGATATTTCTAAAACAACAGTATAGCTTTATAATTCTCAATCCACCTTGGTCGTCCAAGTTCAACCAAAGGTCAATGTCTTACATAAAAAGATGACATACACAAGGTCAGACATGTAACTTACATAATAAAAAAAAATCATCACATATTTCTAAAGCAGATGGCGTGAGGCGAAAAATTGTATTTTGTAGTGACTTTTTTTTCGACAGGAAATCGTGAAGGTGCAGGGTGCGTGGCACTGTCCAAACACTTACTCAATATCACGGCCAGGCTTGCAGTACTATATCCTGACAGACAACCCACTCACCACCTGGTAGAGTCGTGGGAACCATCACAAATACCTAATAAATCAATGCGATACCTCAAGTCTAGACCATTTGTGCTTGGCACATTAATATCAGTTTCTCGCCTGGTACAAATTGTCTTTGCATGTGTTGGCAGTGGAAATGTCTATATTTGTACTGCCAGACGACGACATCAAGCTTTTCGTTGCCATTGAAGGGCATTGTTTAATTATTTAATGCTGGGAAGTTGTTCTTGAATGAATTACTCATGTGGTATAACTAATAAACCATACATGTACCAGGTTTAATTGTCAAAATACACCAATACTTATTGAATCGATTTTTGTTCTCTTAAAGAAAATAATGTATTTCAGACTCAAAGACGAAATTCGATGTTATTGTAGGTGCAGCCCTTGATATTTATATCGACATCGATAAATTTACAATATATATATATAAATATATATTCAATGTATATATTGTTCCTATCCTGCGTTTCAATCCTATTAATTCATTCTTTGACTAGAACATACTCTATACAATAGACCGGTTTTTTTTCTGTCATGCGACTTAAAAACGTGACAAACTGAACAATTAGACACGTACAATAATTAGTACGGCATGTATAAGCTACATAATGGCGATAACAAGTTACTTTTTGCTGCTGCTGCTGATGATGATAATGATGACGATATATATTTTGTACTTTAAGCTACATAATGGCGATAACAAGTTACTTTTTGCTGCTGCTGCTGATGATGAACCAACGATTTACCGAACTTGAGAAGAGGACACTAATCAGTATACTATCGGGGAAGTTTTGTGTGTCTGATGAAAACAAAACTGATCAAAGGTAATATCAATTATCAAAGTCAAAATTACACAGTAGTTACACTGAGTTGTACTACAAAAGAATTACACGTTGACAAATTCAATATAATAACATGACTAAGCCACCATATCCCGCTCGCCCAGTTCGGAAAGGTTTAAAAGCGGGTCAACTTCAAATAACTTTTCGGTTAAACAATACAATGTTCATGTCCACCCTGATTTGTTTTACATTATACTGACTATATATCTAGGTGAATACATTTATATACGTATACTAGTGTCCAACACGATTTCAATATCATATGATGTTCTTGTCATTTAACAGCAACATGACGGGTGTCACATATGGAGCAGGAACTACAAACCCTTACGGCGCACCTTATAGTTAACCTCCGGTTTTAAGTGGGTTTCGTGTTACTCGATCTTTAGTTTTCTGTGTAATGTTTGTTTGTTTTCTTTGACCATTGTGTTGTCTGTCCTTCTTCGACTTACGGCTTCTGATCAACCCTTTGGTATCTGCAAACTTTTCGAGATGCGATGATAAAACAATTTACTATTCAGATAATATCTGTATTCATTCTTCGTGATTTTCGTTTTCATCAGGAAATGTACAAGTCATGACAATCTCTTTCAAAAAAGGTTCACAAACAAGAAATCAAAACTGACAACCGAAAGGATGATGAACATACAAAATGTAGTCTGAAGTACCGAAGGTGGTCAATCGCAATAAAGGAGTATGTACATAAATATTAAATGAATGTAAGGAGAGTTTTAAGACTATCAACATAATTTCTATACGTCACCATTTTAGAACAAAAACCAACGAACAAGTTTCTGGGAAGTGTTCTGCGGTCAATATTTCTTAGGTGATAAATGAGAAGGTCATCTGAAGATGACCCGCTATTGAACCCTTTCAGACTACCAGCAGAGTGAAGTTTTTGGGGCGTTATTAGAGATACTTTACGAATTCTCTAATATCCATATATTTATATAAACGGATATCGTTCACCAAGTTCCACAAACGTCCATATTCGATCTTAACTTGCACGTGCTCATATGGTAACCCACTTCCTGTTACGAGAACGTGACAAACTAAACGCACACTCTTGTTTATTTACTGTGTAATACAATTCAATATTTATGGCAATGGTTCCGCGTTAATAGACACATGTTTATTTATCTCTAACACTTTTTAATTCCAACAATTTTGCAACGGAAATAAATAATTAACCCCATTAACATTTGCTTCACTTTATGTCATTTATTTGGGGTGAATGCCATCAATGTGGTATTGTTATAATCAAACAGGAATAGGACAAATATTTGAAGAGCTTTTAGATGGTATTTGAGGAAATTGCTCAAGTTGTCTAATCCGAGTGCAAACTGATTAAATATGGCCGACCACACAATAAACTTTACAAAAATCCCAATTATTCCATAGCAATTTGTCTAAATCAGATGTAATTTATATTATGTTTACGACAGTTCTGTTAGTGAGTATATTATACATGCATATCCCAAATACCACACAGTAGTCGAAATAAGCGTTTCATTTTATTTTGCTGTCCAAAATTCCAAACCACCAGAAATATTTTTCTACGTCGAGTCAAAAGGCATATTCCTGAAACTCAGAGAATCGAAAGGCAGAAGTCATATTCTTGTAACACAGCACAGTACAAGTCGGAATGGATATTTTTGTAACATTGAATAGTCCAAGACAGATCCGAAGAGATATTCTTGTAACAGAGAATACCCCAAGTCACAATGGATATTCTTGCAACATAACCTTTCTATGTCAGAAAGGATATTCTTGTAACACAGGACATTCCAGATCAGAATGGTTATTCTTGTAATATGGAATACACCAAATCATAAGGGATATTATTGTAACAGAGAATACCTCAAGTAATAAGAGATATTATTTTAGCAGAGAGTATCCCAAGTAATAAGGTATATTCTTGTAACAGAGAGTACCCCATGTCCGATGATATATTCTTGTAACAGAGAGTACCCCATGTCCGATGAGATATTTTTGTAACTGAGAGTACCCCATGTCCGATGAGATATTCTTGTAACAGAGAGTACCCCAGGTTCGATGAGATATTCTTGTAACAGAGAGTACCCCAGGTTCGATGAGATATTCTTGTAACAGAGAGTATCCCAAGTAATAAGGTATATTCTTATAACAGAGAGTACCCCATGTCCGATGAGATATTCTTGTAACAGAGAGTACCCCATGTCCGATGAGATATTCTTGTAACAGAGGATATTCTTGTAACAGAGAGTACCCCATGTCCGATGAGATATTCTTGTAACAGAGAGTACCCCATGTCCAATGAGGTATTCTTGTAACATAGAGTACTCCAGGTCAGAAGAGATATTCTTGTAACAGAGAGTACCTCAGGTCCGATGAGATATTCTTGTAAGAGAGAGTACCCCAGGTCAGATGAGATATTCTTGTAACAGAGAGTACCCCAGATCAGAAGAGATATTCTTGTAACAGAGAGTACCTCAGATCAGATGAGATATTCTTGTAATAGAGAGTACCCCAGCTCAGACGAGATATTATTGTAACAGAGAGTACCCCAGGGTAGATGTGATATTCTTGTAACAGAGAGTAGCTCAGGTCAGATGATATATTCTTGTAACAGAGAGTAGCTCAGGTCAGAAGAGATATTATTGTAACAGAGAGTAAGTACCCCAGGGTAGATGTGATATTCTTGTAACAGAGAGTAGCTCAGGTCAGATGAGATATTCTTGTAACAGAGAGTAGCTCAGGTCAGATGAGATATTCTTGTAACAGAGAGTAGCTCAGGTCAGATGAGATA
>MJUT01009703.1:825543-837711 GCA_002080005.1 Gigantidas platifrons
ATTTTTTGGAGTAACAATCATTTGGATTCTTAAAAACACGCTTGATTTTGGATTATGTTCAGACATATTTCTGGAGTGTGCATCACTTGGATTCTGAAACGAACACTTGATTTTTTTACTGAGTTGAGACGGTTTTCTGTAGCGTATGTAATGTAGTATTAAGAAAATTGTAATT
The DNA here is from genome assembly GCA_002080005.1 of Gigantidas platifrons. Taxonomy (NCBI): domain Eukaryota; kingdom Metazoa; phylum Mollusca; class Bivalvia; order Mytilida; family Modiolidae; genus Gigantidas; species Gigantidas platifrons. The sequence goes on from MJUT01009703.1 coordinate 825,719, forward strand.
GTAAATTATCATTTAAAATGTTTTACTTGCAACCTGTTGTGTTCATCGATCTATTAACGTTTTGTTTCATTTATCTGTATCATGTCGAAACATTACACTTGATTACCATTATATCTCCCTTGCGAATTATTAAGCATTAAAACCAACTTCCTGGTTTAATTTCTAGGTTCTCGCTATTGTTTAAATCAATAATAAATATGATTTGTACAATACACATTATCATTATTCTTAATTAGGGTATGTAATACATAGAAATGACAAGAATATCACGAGATAACATAAGGTTACGATCGAAATATGTCCAGTGTTCAGTTAGTTTCTTTAATTTGCTGAACCCATTAAGGTTAGGATTATGGGGTTTAATGCCACTTTCATAAATATTTCACTTATATCGTGGCGGTCAGTTTTATTGGTGAATGAAACCAGAGTGCCAGGATAAAACCATCTACTCGCCGCAAGTCACTAACAAACTTTATCACATAATGTTGTATCTAGTAACCCTCGCCATGAGCGGGATTCGAACCCATATATTTAGTGGTGATAGGCACTGATTGCGACTACCATACGACCACGGCGGCCCCCATCACAATAGTAGACAATGCTGTAAGCAATATCCCTCCACTATATATTTTGTGATGTAGTAAATCGGGCATGTCGTCGCTATTATCAGTGATGAGATTGTAGAAATACTTCGTTCCCATCAACAGCATCGGTGGGGTAATGGTTAGCGTGCTCTCCTCGAGTGCGGTAGATCGGAGGTTCAAACCCCGGTCGGGTCAAACCAAAGACTATATAATTGGTATTTGTTGGTTAGCTCGGAATCAGAATAATGTGTCCGAGTGGAGCGACATGTCTATCCATGGACTGTTGTTTCAATGACCTAGCAATATGAAAATCTAACTCAGCGTGTTGGTCCAATACAAAGCGGACCCCATCATCATCTCATTGAAAATTAACTTGTTCTCGCCATGATATAGCTAAAAAATTGCTGAATTGTCGTTAAACATCAATCAATCAATCACTCACTCACTCATTCCCTTCAAACTCACCTAGTTGGTGTGTTGACCTCAATGGATAGGAATTAAGGCTGGAGTTCCGCAAGGTTCCATATTGGGCCCCTTATTATTTTTAGTCTTTATAAATGATATAGTATCTGATATAAATTGTAATATAAGACTATTTGCCGATGACACTACACTATATCTTATAGTTGACGATCCCATGGATGCTTCTAAGACTCATTAATAACGACCTTGAAAAAATTCATAAGTGGTCTATTGACTGGCTTGTTACCTTTAATCCACAAAAGACAGAATCAATGTTAATTTAAAAAAAACGTAATAAACCTCAACATCCACCACTAATTATGAATAATGTAGTTCTGCAATCTGTAACTGAACATAAACATTTAGGATTAATTCTTACTGAAAATGGGTCTTGGGATAAACATATTGATCTGGTGATATCCAAATCGTTTAAAAGGTTAAATGTCTTACGAAATTTCAAGTTCAAGTTAAATAGAACATGTTTAGAACATATATATTTTACATTTATTCGTCCTGTTGTTGAGTATGCCGACATTGTTTGCGACAATAAAACTGTCTCTCTTGTAAATAAAATTGAAGCTATACAGATTGAAGCAGCACGTATAGTAACGGGGGGACCAGGTTGACTTCAATTGCAAATTTATATAGAGAAACCGGTTGGGAAAAATTAGCAGTTAGAAGACAAAACCATAAAATTGTTCATATGTATAAAATAATTAATAATTACACCCCTTTATATTTGAGAAATCTTCTGCCTGATAGATCACATGAAATACATACATATTATACGAGAAATCCTGACAGATTATACACAATACTAACTCGAACTAGTCTCTACTCAAGCTATTTTTTTCCTTCAGCAGTTCCACTGTGGAACACACTTCCAGATACAATTAAGAATAAACCGTCAGTTGAATCTCTGAAGTCATATTTTGCGTCAAGAAAAATAAAAAAGCCGATTTATTATAACTTAGGTACAAGATTGGAACAAATTCTCCATGCAAGACTTCGAATGGCTGCCAGCTCCTTAAATGAACACCTGTTTAAAAAAAATATAATTGCAAATCCATACTGTTCTTGTGGCATAACAGAATCGTCAACTCATTATTTGCTAAAATGTACTAAATATACAGAACTTAGAGGACAATATATATTTTCATTAAATTTCCCTTTTCCTAAAACAATTGATATTTTGCTTTTTGGGTCTGATAATTTATCAGTTGATGAAAATACTATAATATTTAGTAATGTTCAAAAGTTTTTAATTAATAGCAAACGCTTTGTGCAAAACCGGTAATGTGTGTCCTATTAATGTGCTTAGTGTTGTACTGATAATCAGTCTGTATGTAACAAATATATATTTTCTAACAGTATGTGCTTGACTTGTACATGTACAATTCCTTCGTCTATTTATTCTTATTCTCATATCTTATTTAAATTTTATACTTATTAAATTGATATGGTATACATTTTTTTTTATATTTATGATAGAACCTCTGAGCTATATTGTGTGTCTTTTAATATTTACATAAGCATGTTGCTTGTTTCCGAATCCATTTGTTGATTGTTATGTAAAATATTGTAATGTGTATACTGTTTAATTGAATTGCTTATTTCAACAATAAAATAATGTTTACACTAATGGATTAAATCCCGGTCGAGTCAAACTAAAGACTATAAATTAGTTTTTGTTATGTTTTTCTGCCAAGAACAAACCCGCAGGAGTATTTTAGCAAATACGGATTGTCTACAGAACGATAACCCACTCTTCCCATTAATCCTGTTGTGATTCTAAGTACAGTCATAGTACTATTATAATTATGTATTGATTAAAATTTCTGTGTTTTAACTGTCTGCACTTCTTTTTACTGGAATGGCTGTTTAACGATAAAAAATGAAAACAAATAAAAATATTGATTTTCAGGTTTCAGTTGTCTTTTTTTTTTGTACTGAACCCATTAGAAGTCATGCTTGATGTCTACAAATGCCATAAAACTGATATTTGTTAGACGTTATTGCATATAAAAATTGGCTAACATGATTGGTAATTAAACAGTAAAAAGTGCATATGATCATTCTTGGAAATGTCAAAGTAACACTGTTAGCATTATCTAGATTTATATTGTTGCTGAATACAAAATACTGAAATACAACAATGTAGATTACAATACATGTACAAATACCGGTACTTATTAATAAATCTGGAGGGGATACCGTTAAAATTATCCTAATTAGTAACAGGATATATCTAATGTTGGACTACTTAATGAGCAACACTTAATATATACTCACGTTTTGGTGACAAGGGTTCATAGGACAATAACCTTTCCATGTCTGGTGATGATAAACTAAACAGATAAAACAAAGAAAAAACCACATCATATAGCTAGCTATTCACAAGATAAACTTCAAATACAAGTAAGAAGTCAGTGTTACAACGTATAGAGTCCGATTTTTATCTTATTAAGATATGCCAATTCTGTATGAATGCACACGTAACCTGTGTTTAAAAAACTTATATCGGTTTCGAATACCAGAATATTATCTTCAGCCTTGGGTACTCGAATAGTATCTTAATCCTGGGCACTCTGGATCCCTTTACTCGAATATTATCTTAATGTTGGACATTATGGATCCCATAACTCGACTGTTATCTTAATCTTGGACACAATGGATACCTTTACTCGAACATTATCTACAGACATGGATACTAAGAATTCCATTATTCGAATATGATACTAATCCTGTGCATTATATGGACCCATTTACTTGAATACTATCATCAAACTTGAATACCATGGATCCCTTAATATTTAGACTTGGACACTGAGTCCAATTACTTGAAAAACAAATATTCAGACTTCAATACACTGCGTCCCTGTACTCTAATATCAAATCCGTTTATTTAGGTCCTTAACTCGATATCTGTTCAGATCTGGATACTCTGGGTCCTTTAACACAAACATTTTCTTCAGAGTTGGGTATGGGTCCTTGAACCCACACATTTTCTTCAGATTTGGGTATGCTTGAATTCCTTTACTTGAATATTATCTGCAGACTCTGGCATAATAACACAATCAATTCAGACTTGAATACTGTGGATCATTAACTCAACATCTCTCCAGAAATGGGTAATCTGCTTCCTTAATGCGATATACTTGAGTACTGTTAGTTTTTAACTCGATGTATACTTAGAATTGGGCATTGTTGGTCCTTATCTCGATAAGACTATGGTGCTGTGTGTCCTTAGCTTGAATATATCTTCAGATTTTGGTTATGTTGTTCCTTACCTCGATGTATCATTAGATTTGAGTACTCTTGGTCCTTAACTCGATATTTCTTAAGACTTGGGTACTCTTGGTCCTTAACTCAGTATATCTACATACTTGGGTATTGTTGGTGCTTCACTCGTCATCTCTTCAGAATTTCAACTCGGGGTCCTTAGCGCGATATATCTTCAAACTGGGTACTGTGCATGGTCCTAAACGTGATATATGTGTAAGTATTTGTACGATTGGTCACTAACTCAATATCTCTTCACAGTTGGGTTCTCTTGCTTCTTAACTCGACATCCCTTAAGACTTTGTCACTGTGGGTCCTTTACTCTCTAAACTTGCGCATTGTTTGTCCTTGACTGGAATATATCATCAGACTTGGGTTGTCTTGCTTCTTAACCCGATATGTTTTCAGATATGGGTACTCTTGGTCGCTTAGCTTGGATATATCTTCAGACTTGGGTAATCAGGGTGTATCTTTTATTTTTGTTTCACTTTTATGCATTTTAGAGAACATGATATATCTATATGTATTGCTTTAACATAAACATATGTGTTTTCCTTGTCGTTTTGTATGGAACAAAGGTTGTATTTATATCCGTATTGCATCAACATAGATGAATGATATATATACATTGTATATCCATGATGTACAAAGGTTAGGAAAAGACAGCCCCAAAAACGAGATGTTTGTCCTTTTATGGCAATAACCCTCCTATGTGAAGAAATAACGACCAGTTATTGGATTTCCACCCCTCCAATAAACCAGGTTTGTTTTTATCCTGTTATGGTAATAATACTATGTGTGACAAAATGACGACCCGAACATAAGCATACTGCAGCTTATTTAACAAATAGTGCATAGCACTGAGGGTCATATGGCAATTTATGGACCAGTCAGTCACCCCTAAAATGTTATATGGACCGAAGCGAAGCTGAGGTCCATATAACATTTTAGGGGTGACTGACCGGTCCATAAACTGCCATGTGACCCGAAGTGTTATGCACTATTTGTTATATTATACCGAAAATCCATTGGTTTCTTTGTGTATACATAAAGTTTGAAAAAGTGAATATCAGTAACAACAGTGTCTGAAAATATTTTTTTTTATTGTTTTTTGTTTGTTTTGTTTTTGTTTTTTTTTTAGACAGACGATTTTTTTGGTGGGTACATTTTTTTATATTTTTAGGGTGAATTGTATTGTTTTAATTTTTTGTCCTTTACATTGTATTGTTTTTTTCTGTTTTTATTATTATTTTTTTTTTTTATTTGGGGGGAGGGGTCGCTTTGAGTGTGTTTATGTTGCAATTGTGTACATGTGATTAGAATTGAGTAAAGTGATATCTGATCTAAAGTAAAAGTAGAATACCCCTGGAAAAGTGACAATGTCATTTGTTGAATTAACAAGGCAAGACTGAATACATCCACAAACACTGAAAAACATGAAAAATCAAAACTAAAAACTACACCTTGGGCATTATGAACTATCAGTGCAGTTCTACCAGTATTATACAATAGTTGTTCAGACCTTGCATCAATATTTATGATGAAGAACACCAATAATAGTGCCTTTCCTTTGCTTTATAATTACATTGTATTTCATGGATTGTGGCTCGTGTACATTTACCCCATATTAATTTTTTTTTACAATTAAATGTAATAAAACTATGCCATGTACAATGAACAGCTATTAAGTAGCTGTATTTAAATCACCTGACATATCAGAAAGAAATAAAAATATGGTCAATAAACTTTAATTTTTAACTTTTAACACGAAGTCGAAGGTCAAAATGGAAGTTACGTCTTTTGTAATGTCATACCCATTGCTTTTTATTAGATGACGTCCTAATCCGCTACGCAAAGAAAGTAATGAAGTTCGCTTGTACAAGTCACCTTTTCCATTGCATAAAAAGATCGTAATCTGGCATCAATATCTGCTTTCGAAAAGTTTTCAAAGTCTTCCGGGTATTGTTTTTCTAGTAAGTAGCTCCTGAATGTTTTTACCGCGTACCTCGTTGCATTTTTAGTGTTTTGTGACGACCTGGAATCTGTAATTTGATCCAGTTCTGCTTCATTCAGAGACGCAAACCTTCCAGACGACATTTTATTTTCTAAATTTTCGAAACATTGACTGACAAGAGATTTCCGGATTATTCACAAAGGGAGATAATTTATATAACATTTTGGCCCGGAGCTCCTGTCCATATACGATATATGGACCGGCTGACGTTACATAGCTAAATAGTAGTAATATATTACTAAGTATAATATTATAATATAGTGCTTTAAGATTAATTATCACAAACAGTCTACCGTAGAATAGTGTATGATTATCTTATTATCCACTTCTCACATTTGCAAGCCAACAATAACTGTAACATATTGACATGTTTTCCCTTTTATGGTCTTATGAACTATTCACCTTATAACTGTTATTGTAGAAAACCATGATCAATTATCTATAATTTATATTGTACTTTATCCAATTAACAAGCCATTACAACTTTGTTGAACCCAAATTGGCGAGGTTTATTCTGTATGGTACAAAATGGAGGTCTGAATATTGCACCATATCTGAAGCTCAGTACCAAATGTCAATCATTATTAATTCTGTTACAAAACATATATTGTGTTGTGGTTTTGTTATTTGTCTTCGTCTTATAAACCCTATGTTGCCAGTTTCTCTAGATTGTCTCTTCGGTATTCTCTTACTTGCATTTATAATGCGTGTCTTGCTCATGAACCTTTCGATGTTTATGGTTTGATTAAATAATGTAATTCGCAATAACCGTATACATTTGTATTTCAATAGCTTACATTGCTACCTTGTAAAAGGTGCATAAAGAGTTGTTCACCAATCATGTGATTTGGAAACGTGTCCAGAGACAACTGACTTGCTGAAAGTGACTGATAAACTTTAACGCATCGTTGTATCGAGTGCACCTCTCTACATACAGGAATCGAACGACATTACATTACAATTATTGTTGCGTAGATCAAAGAAATATACAAATGTTCATTGTGTAGTAGTGAGCATACTCGCCTCGACGGTACAATTATTAATCTGTGATAACATTTGTCAGTTACTTGCGGCAGGTCGGTGGTTTTCTCCGGGTACTCCGGTTTCCTCCACAAATAAAACTGACCGCCACGATACTGAAATATTGCTGAAGTGACGTTAATCACCATAAAGCTAAATTTTAAGGTTAGAGTCAATTGGATAAAGAGTTTTGGTATCTTAAAGACATTGAATATGAACTGCAAGTGTCGTTTTGGTGATAGTCATTGGTAGTATATAAAACCTAGAATTTCGTTAACAGAACATATCACAATTTCCTGACTGGTATACTATTTTAGTAGTCATACAAGTCCCAAATGAATTGAATTGTACATGTACTTTGCATATTGACGCCTTCACTGACGTACATGTAACATTTTTGTGAATGAACAATATTGTGAAAATTATTGGTGCATTATACACCCACACAAATATCCATTGACTTTATCTGATTTATTATTGATGACATATTTTTGACTGGCAGCCTATGATTTATGGTACCACATTATTGCGACAATGTCAAAGTCTTTTTACTCTATATGTTTTGATTACATCATCAAAATATATCCCCTATGACAATAGAAAATATCAAAGCTTATTTAATAACACACACAACATAGGCGGATCAAATGTTCCGGACAGAAGAGGTTCTTCTTTAGTTGCTCTAAAAGAGGGTTCGGGTCCGGACCAAAATGTGGTTTAAAAAATCTCAAAAACAATTTCCAGATAAGGAATAGCCCTCTGAATCCCCATATCCAAAACATGTCATAGAAGAATACATAACAACAAGTACATAGAACCAATACAGAAAAGACCAATACTAGACATAGTAGGTTAGAAGTAATAATGATGGAACTAACTGAATTAGAATAAGAACACGAACATATATGACGAATCATGATATTAATATGTATTGATTCACAATAGAGTACCAATAGTTAAACTTACAATAAAAACGTGGAAATAAAATTAAGCGCACACTATGTGTTCCCGGAATAAGAAAGAACAAAGATTTTAAAAGAATTGAAAATTAGAGGAAATTCAATTATATACCTGGACATCAAATTAAACGCATAACCAGTAGTTTATTATGTTTCCAAATATCAATGAAGCAGTTATCAGTTAATTGTTATGGCCACACATATATTTATGTTTAAATTAATAAAAATAGGACGAGATATATATGTTCGATCGGAAAACTCTGTTTGTGCCATACGTCTTTCCAGCAAATCACGGTCAATTTATTATACATTTTTGTATTAGGAAGTTTACCCCCTGTTGTTTGTTGGGAGGATGCTCAACTTGAGTTTTCTGTGTATTGTTTTGTAGACCATAGTTTGTCTTTTCGTCTGGTAATTGTATTGTCAAGTCTTGTGATTTATGTGATCAAAATCCATCTGAGTGAGTTTACTTGTACAAAAGAGACATTATCATCTCATCGAAAATCTACAATGTTCCCGTTTTATTTGTGTAGGAAATCCGATAACTCGGAGAAAAGCACAAATCTTTCGTAAGTCACCTCCCAACTTTATCACACAAAGTTGTAGCTGGTGGCCCCTTAAGAAAATACGGTCAACTATGTGTACAATGGAAAGTAAGGAATGTTTCTTATTGTATCTGAGAGGCCTCTGTGTATAACGTTTTCGTATAAAACTTGAATGTAGTGGATTTATTTTATACTACTTTAAGAGTTCTTCTTCATGCCCACATATATTATACCACCATTAGCACATTATAAAAATGTGGTTTATTTTAATTCTTTGTGCCCACATAAATTATACTATCATTAGCAAATTACAAAACTGTGATTTACGTGTTTTTGGTTTTTATTTTGCCCACATATACGATACTACCATTAACACATTACAAAACTGTGGTTTGCTTTAATACTTTATGCCCACATATATTATAGAGTTGTTGCTAACAAGAAAGCTACTGAGGGTTCCTATTGGTTCCTATTTGGTTAGGATGAAGTCATCATTTCGACAGTTTTACGGTTGCCACCATGACCGTTATGGAATATTTGTGTCACAAATGACCATGGATATGTTCCACTTGTAACACATTCCGGTCCTTTTCACATTCATGACTGAATACCGGGTTTGTAACTAGATTAACATGAGAGGTGTCATTAGTGGAGCAGGAACTACTTACCCTTCCGGAGCACCTGAGTTCAACCCCGATTTTTAGTGGGATTCGTGTTACTCGATCTTTAGTTTCATGTGATAGTTGTTTCTCATTTTGGTCTTTTTCGCTTGGCCATTGTGTTGTTTTTCCTTCGAATTAAGGATTCTGATTAAGCCTTTGGTATCTTCACACTCTTCTCCTGGTGGGTTTGCTTATTATCGTAATATCGACTTTTGTCCATTGATATTCAAAGAAATGTAGAAATTTGTATGATTATTTATAATAAACATACAAGAGAAAACCGAAGTGATGGTAATCAAGAATTAACACAAAACACAGAACGAAGATAAACAAAACAATAAACACAACACAGAAACCTACAAAGATGAACAACATATACTCCCACCAAAAACCTGACTGAACCTGACCCAGGTGCTCACCAAGGATAAGTCGTTATCAGACACACACGTATTTTTTTTAACTCACAGTGAAAACATTATGTAAGCTTCTGTTGTGTCTCAATAAGGAAAAATAATACAACTATCAACAACTAAATCACCATGCTTTTTAGGTTTTATTTACTTCTCATTTGATACAGGACGCCAACAAATTGGAACATTTATTCAGATCAGCTTAAACAAATTGTCTTTTTTTATAATCCAAATTTAGACGCACAAATAAATTATGGTCTGGTTCTAACATATATATTGTAGGTAATGCCTGTGACCGTCTCTCTATGATTGTGGATAGCGTGCTCTCCGCGAGTGTCGTAGATATTAGGTTATATTCTCGCGTCAAACACTTTCAAATAAGTATTTGCTACTTCTACCCTAAGCAAGCAGCATTAAGGGGTCAGAGCAAATAATAGTTTTCTGGTTCAGAGTCATAATATTGTGTACGAGTAGAACGATATGTCTAACGACTACGAGCAAAGAATAGTTGTATCAGAGTCATGATAATGTGTACGAGTAGAACGATATGTCTAAGGATTACGAGCTAATAATAGTTGTATCAGAGTCATGATAATGTGTACGGGTAGAACGATATGTCTAAGGATTACGAGCTAATAATAGTTGTATCAGAGTCATGATAATGTGTACGAGTAGAACGGCATGTCTAAGGTCTACGAATAAAGAATAGTTGTATCAGAGTCATGATAATGTTAACGAGTAGAACGATATGTCTAAGGACTACGAGCTAATAATAGTTGTATCAGAGTCATGATAATGTATACGGGTAGAACGGTATGTCGACGTGACCGTAGATTGTTGCTTCGGTGAGCTAGTATTATATAAAAAAAACAAAACAAAGGAGACGTGATCTATTTATAGATAAAGTTCATTTCTTTATTTGTTTTATTGTAGTTTTAACTTTATCTCTAAGCACACCGACCTTGAAATACAATCACATAAATTTGATCACGGTCGCGGTTTGTTTTATACAAGAACCCTCATTATTATGTAATAATAATAAGTGTAACTTTAATAGTAAAAATGGTAACTTTTAATACTGAAAAGGGTAACTTTTAATACTGAAAAGGATAACTTTTAATACTGAAAAGGGTAACTTTTAATACTGAAAAGAGTAACTTTAATACTGAAAATGGTAACTTTTTTTAATACTGAAAATGGTAACTTTTAATACTGAAAAGAGTAACTTTAATACTAAAAATGGTAACTTTTAATACTGAAAAAAGTAACTTTAATACTGAAAATGGTAACTTTTAAAACTGAAAAGAGTAACTTTAATACTAAAAATGGTAACTTTTAATACTGAAAATGGTAACTTTTAATACTGAAAAGAGTAACTTTTAATACTAAAAAGGTAAAAGTAAATCTCAATACTGAAAAATGTAATTTCTAACACTGAAAAGTGTATTTTTTCATACTAAGAAGGGTAACATTTAATACTGAAAGTGGTAACTCTTAATACTGAAAAGGGTAACTTTTAATACTGAAAAAAGTAACTTTGATACTGAAAAGGGTAACTTTGATACTGAAAAGAGTAACTTTAATACTGAAAAGGGTAACTTTGATACTGAAAAGGGTAACTTTGATACTGAAAAGTGTAACTTTAATACTGAAAAGAGTAACTTTGATACTGAAAAGAGTAACTTTGATACTGAAAAGGGTATCTTTGATACTGAAAAGAGTAACTTTAATACTGAAAAGGGTAACTTTTAATACTGAAAAGGTAAAGGTAAAAGGTAAAAGGTAAAATATATTTAGGTTTAAAAATTTCAACATCATACACAAGTGTTTAAAAATTTCTCGTTATGTTAAAAATAAAACATAAAACTGCCATCTTTAACTGAAACTTCAATCCACCAATTGTAGCTGCTGAGAACTTTCTCACCAAGGATAGCCCATGAAAGCCATTCAGCTTATTTCCAATGGGGTCCTTTATAAGTATCAGCTTAAAGTTCAAGTGGACATTAAAAGATCAACATGAGCGGGTAGAGGGATTACTTAATTTTAAAATAAGTA
>MJUT01009703.1:842410-861719 GCA_002080005.1 Gigantidas platifrons
TGTTTTAAAAATAAAAATATTTATTTTTAACAATTAATTTTGGAAGCACAATTGCTATACGGCAGAATTGTGACGGATGTGATAAAAATAAGAATTCCAGTGCAATAGTAGTAATCATATAATATGTCATTATGGCTTCATCGATTACAAAATTCTAAATGTGTCATTTAACATGCGTAACGAAATAAAACATTTGATAAAAAAAAATATATTGTTTTTAAAGATACATGTACTTAGTATCTTTCTTTAGTATATAATTGAAATTGTAGGGGAGATTGTCGCTGTCAATGTTTATTTCAAGACAAATGCATTAATAACTAGGTCAGAGATATCCGAGGGCACCTCGCTGTATAGAAATATGCTTTATCTTCTCCACTTTGTGGGGTATGACCCATCCTATAATATGATGTCGGCTGGTTGTGCAAGACGTACACCAAATACACGACTCTTTTGTTAGACCTGGCGGAAACGAAAAAAATCGAGAAAAAAAAATTGAACAAGTTTTGAATTGCTTGTTGTCCAATCGAACAGTCCCCTAATTATACACAGAAAACGGAAAGTCGTTCAGGCCCAGACTTATATCTACTAACACGTATATATGAGCGATCTTGCTTGTCAGACAAATATTATACTGAAATCTCAATTATCCACAACCACGTTTTAGTTAATAAATTTGAATTTATAGACACGTGACCAAAAAAGAGTACTTCTTTAGCCTACGATCCACATTTCTTCTTGAGTTATGGTGTTTAACGTTGACGTTACTTTCAATAATATTTCAATTATATCATGCATATCAGGGGCGGATTCAAGGGGGGGGGGGCGCACCCGGCGCGCGCCCCCGCTAAAATTGGAAAAAATATGAATTTTTTTCCGTAAAATCGTGATTTTTCACACGAAATACCCCCAAAATTTTCGCGCCTCCCTCCGCTCGGCGCGATTTTCTTTAAGTGCACCCCCTAACTTGAAATCCTGGATCCTCCCCTGCATATGGCACTCAGATTTATTGGTGGAGGAACTTGGAGTAGCCGGAGAAAACCATCGACCTATCGCAAGTCACTGGCAGATAAATTTCTTCTTGAATACATAGCATAAACCATGATAGTTTATTTTGTCAAAATTCTGTGGAAAATATTTAAATGTTGTTCGATATAGATTGGTTTTGTTTGCAAGACGTACGTGAAACAGATGAAAAACAATCTGTTTTTTTCTTTCTTTCTTATCATAAACAATAATGTTCTGTGCAACAAAAATACAGGGTACGTGGTATACTGTATGCCAGATTTTGTTAACCTTTTCATTACTTGAATCCATTTTATTATGAAAAGAAAGTTTAAATAGGGTCAACAATTTCCTCAATATCAACACATTGAAAAAATATATCTCACCTCAAATCATTGAACACAAAAAGACCATAACATACAACGAACAAAATCCAGGTTCTGGCTTGGGATAGGCTCAAGAACGTGCTGGGGTTAAATCAGTTAATGGGATGTCACCCCATCATAATGATTGGATCTCTAACATCATCTACATCTAACGATTGTTTCTGATCATGTAGGAGAATTCCAATCGTCATGTTTGGATTCATTTTAATATGCATAGGACTCCATGAAAACATTTCTGGGAAGTTGTTATCTTTTATCTGTAAATAAACGTTAGAGAACACCCAAGTGCAATACAAAAAGGACATTCCAGAGAAACTAGCAACTTTGGGTCCACAAGACACAGACCGAAGACAAATAAAACAAAAACACACCAGCACACGCAGAGTTATATATCAAATATAATAGATAATATTCAAGATTAGAGCTCAGCGCTCTTTGCTCACCCATTCACGTGAGAGGGTTGGCATAATACTTCCATGTGGAAAACACTTGAATAACCGCATCATTCAAATTAGAGGGAGAATTGCGCCCATATAACTAGCTTAGCACGCCAGGTATTACGAAAGTGCCTGTATCAGGCCAGGAAAGTGAGCGGTCATGTATATGTGTGTTAGCGGTGTCGATTTTGTCACCTTTTCTATGATTTTTCTATTGGATTTTGGAACTGTTTTCCATTTTATTGCCAATACCTAATAAGTAAAATATGTGACAGCCACCGGGAGAGGACATTGGATGGAGAAGAAGTGCCACATCCATTTTCAATACGAAATAAATCTCTCGTAGTTTCCATTCAAGACAGACATGTATTACACATCGTAATTTACCGATTGCCCATTTCTCAACAATAAAAACAATTTAAGACATGACATGCACGTTCATGTCAAAAGTAAAAAAATGAAATATATGTAATGTTTGTAACAATATGCGTCATTACGATGTAAGTTGTAAGTTTAGTTGTAAAAATGAAATAAGTAGTACAATTCATTAAAGACTGTTGTTATTTTAGACATATTTAAGGCAAATTGTTTTACAAGAGGCGGATTAGTTAAACAAACCCCCATAATAATGTTATAAACGGATTTTATGTTATTATTGTCTCTTATGTATACATAGCTATAGATTCGAATTCCATGATACAATAAGGGTAATAACAAAATTACCGAACACCGAACAAGACAAAAGCCATGGCATAACAATACAACTAAACGTAAGAGAATACCGAAGGGACAATCTAGAGAAACTGACAACAAGACGAAGACAAACAAAACAAAAATACAACACATGTGTTGGACACCACTATCCGCAAACAAACACAAAGGACGTAAATAAGACATGAGCCCTCCTACAAACAACTGGAGATAAAGACGAACAGAACATCGTTTTTATGCAGAAATCGTCAAATACATTGAACTAAAACATGACTTTGGCCTTTGTCTATGATACTAGTGAAGAACAGAAACCACAAATACGTTGGTACATTTTATACGTATCTGATTGGTTCTTTCTGTCGTTTTCGTTCATTGTATATCAATTTCTACTCTGAAAAAAAAATGTAATGGAGTTTTATTTCAGAAAGTTATCAGCAATTGGTTTCCAATGCCAATTTAAAAGGGGTTTTGTTAAATAAACGTTATATAGAAAACCGAAGGGACAATACAAAATTAACAATCCAGAGACAAATGCAATAAAATTAGACACAAGCCACAGAACGAAGACAAACTAAACAAAAACACAACACAGAAAACTAAACCGATGAGCAATATGGATCTAACAAAAAACAACAAAAACTGGTTTGAACCTACATTTTTGTAGGTTCTCACGATGGACAAGCAGTTTCTGCTTCTTATAAAACACCCGTCATGTTACTCATGTAGTAAAGTTCAACAAACGTCGATAAAAACGTAGATATCAAATTTAGTGATCACAACACGTTTCTGAATTAACCTTCATCAGGAAAGGAAACATCTACGTTAAAGGAAAAAGACCCATTACCATCTGTGAAATGGATATTTCTTAACTGTCAACCAGTTCGTAGAATTTTTGTAGCGATGACTTCAGCCTCGGACTGAGTACTCTAGTCTTGTTTTTTTTTGTAGCTTTTGTATCTGCGGATAAGCTCTGTCCAGAAAATTAATGTACTGGGCACATACCCTAGATGAAAATTCCTAGTTTAAAATTAGATGTAAATGCTAATACGCGCGTTCAACAAATGGCGATATGAGTTGTCATATATATACTATACAAATAAGTACTGATGACAAAAAACCATTCCGTCATTTGTTGAATACCATGTGCAAATAAAGTTACAAATGTGCAAATAAAGTTACAAATGTGCAAATAAAGTTACAAATAAAGTTACAAATGTGCAAATAAAGTTACAAATGCTCTGTTCAAGCGATAAATATCATTTAAAATCGTAACTTTTCATAAAGCTTTAGCGCTCAGACAATCAACTATAACATTTTAAATGAAATATGAAAATTCCAAGTTTAAAAATAAATCAATGTAACTGGTACACGTTTTAACACATACAAAAAGTCCTATAAGTTTTGATCGAAAGCCCAAAATAACAAAGGATACAGTGAAGCATTTAAAAAAAAAACAAGTTTAATGTATTTTAGTATCCATTAAACGCATTTTTTACCAATCCGTTAAAGAATGATTAATTATCTATGGATCATAGCATGGTGACAACTATTTTGTAATGTTGCATTGACAGTCATAACGATTAAATCAAACCAATTTTACAGAATAACGCTTAATCAGGTTTAATAGCAATCCTTTGGCAAAATTAGCCTTTGATGAGATTCTATATCTTTAATTACATTTGAAGATCACAGTCAATGATATATATATAAACATCGATTATATCACTTGTTGTTTTGGCAATTATAGTAGACCTTGTACTGCAATTTACATGTTTATAAATTGTTCATTTTGAAGCACTTTTGTGGTCTAATATACATATATTAAAATTGCTGTTAAGTTTATATTTAAAAGAATAAATAAAATGCGGTCGGTATTATTTAACTGCTTTCAGTCATTTTTCAGATAAATATCCTGGTGATGAGGTTAAATAAACGTTAGAGAATACCGAAGGGACATTAAAACATGGACAATCCAGCGAGTATAGGTAATTGGCCGCTAATATAGGAAATGTTGCGGTGAAGATCTAGGTTCGATCCTATACTTATATAGTAACAGGTTAGTTTTTGTTATTAAATATACTAGTATATATAATAGATGATATACTGTCTTCACCACCATACCATTAGGTCCTTACAAAGAATACAAGTGTAGTTCTACACGCAACATTGTGAGTGAACATATCCTATAATGGTTGTACGACAGAATGTTTTTTTTTTGTCTTACATTTTATGTTCTATTGACCGATCCTTCTGCAATTTTAGCACAGTGGTCCTTGGCACAGAATGAGTTTTCTAATTTGTTTTGGGAATTGCTGTTTTGCTCGTTCCGAAACAAGAGACCTAAAGGTGAAACAAAATTGTTGCGGTTGCAGCCAGCTGCCCCTTGGGGTTTGTGCCTTTTTGAACGTAAAAAGTAAATATTAACATCCTTTGAAACAATGGAAACCAGATAATTGTCAAAGGCGTATTTTTACACCAATTTTTGTGTTTTGAATTGAAACTTATCTACAATTTTCTGAAATTATTAAATCAAGTTCTCAAAAATGAAATTATTTTCTCATACGGTAAGTAAACACTATGCATAAGACACACAGTCTTCAGAGATGATATTCCAAGAAGAAAGGAAACATAAATAAAACTGATTATGATGTAGACGCCCTAAACCGGAACAAGTGGTCTGGGGGTAAATGGTGCAGAACCCTGAATTCTAGGCGTTTCCTTGTACTAAACGTGAAACTCGCCAATCACTGTTTTTACAAAGCTTTATTGTAAATTACTTGAAAAACTATAGAATACAGTCAAACATGCCTAAAAGGACTCATCTACATAGCAAGTTACAGTCTATAAAGAGCAGCCTAAATTTTCCTATTAAAGAATAGTGCATATAATTTTAACCTGTATATTAAGGGCAACTGCTCATAAAGGGATCCCCTTAGTGCCCTTTATACAGATTTGACTGTACCTGGTACGTTGTGTGTTTCTCCAGTGGATAAATGACCATACATGTACATATGTATATATAACAATATTTCTTGCCATATATAGTTGTATTACTTCTGTTTACATGTTTTATTTCAATTAACAGGAAAGGACTACTTTGGTAGACCTAATCAAGTCTTTATAACCCAATTAGGTCAAGAACAAGTGATAAAGAGGGTGATTTGTGTGTTGTAAATGAGAGCACTGATGATTCTGCAATTGTAATTATGTGGTATTTAATGTTATGTTATGACTGGTAATAATGTTATGATATGGTAATAATGTTGTGACTGGTGCAGATAATTGTTCTTGAATTGACGTAAAAGCTCTGATTAAGGAATATTATCAGTCTCTTTTCTTTCTACCTCTTTCGATTTTATTTGTCATATAAACTGAGTTACTACATGTAGTTCATCTTCAACTTTCTTTTCTTGTCAATTCCCACTTCCATGTCTTTATTAAACATATATCTGCCTTTTTTGTTTATTCACGATCCACAATTTGAATGTGCTTGGGGGATGCAATTCAGTGGGCAAATGAACGACAGTAACCAAGTGAAATATGCGTTACAATGACAAACAGTTAGTTTACTATAAGAGCCAGCAGACCAGGTACAAATCCTAATGTGAGTAAACTCAACAAAAACTGAATTGGCGAATACAAAATTGGATTCCGACTTTCGCGAAAACCGAATCCCAATTTAAAATGAAAAAAAAAAATCATGTCTGATCGAGTTTCCGTCACAACTTACAGTCCTCATAGAATTTGAAGCTACAAGATTGGATGAGCAATTACCAATCTGAAGTTACCAAGGGAATTGTATGAATGTTACTGGTTAGTCTACAGTTTGGTAAACTGGTCAGAAAACATGTATTGTTAGTATAAACATATTTTATTAATCAATACATATGAATATAGTACAACAATTTAAATACAACAATAGTAATGAATATGAATGAATTAAAACATGTATTGTTGAAGGTACAAGGTCCCAGTTGAGGCATAACAAATAGTAGTCCAAGATTAAGATCTACTTCTTTGTTCCATTCATTACACAATTTTATTTTTCATTATACTTTTGTTTAGAAAAGACGACTTTTTTTTATCTATGAAATATTTGAGCTTCCTTTTTGAGCTGTAATTTTAATACTTAAAATTTGAGGAGCAGTCTGTAATTCTTCAGATGATTGAGCAAGAATAATTGTTATCAGCAAGAAGTACAATATACAATTTAATATACATACCAATATGTTGTAAATAAACAATTTTAAGTAGATAATTTCTTTCCTCCATCACTGACAAGACTTTTACAGAACGTGAGTAACACGGCGGGTATCTGATAAGAAGCAGGAACTGTTTAACATTCGCGAGCACCGGAGTTAAATCCAAGTTTTTAGGTGGGATCCGCGTTGCTCATCCTTTTTGTTTTTTTGCGTTGTCCTATCATGTGTCTTTACGTTCCAAGTTCCGTTTTCAGATGTCCATAAAAAAGTGATGTTCGGTTCGTCGTTACATCAAGTTGTTTGTAGGCATGCCCGTGTCTTATTTACGTTATTTGTGTTTGTTTGGTTCGTCGTTACATCAAGTTGTTTGTAGGCATGCCCGTGTCTTATTTACGTTATTTGTGTTTGTTTGGTTCGTCTTTACATCAAGTTGTTTGTAGGCATGCCCGTGTCTTATTTACGTTATTTGTGTTTACGCATAGTGATGTCCATTACATATTGTGTTGTGTTTTTGTTTTGTTTTTCTTCGTCTTGTGTATCCAATGTTGCCAGTTTCTCTGGATTGTCCAATTTTGATTGCCCCGTAGGAAATCCAGTCCCTGGGTTGTGACAGGCGCAAAAATGTATATTAAAACAGGGGTAAATATGAGAACAAATACAATCCACTGGAGAATAATCAGGTTTTGTTACAATGTAATATGATTTTGTATTTTAGTGAAGTTCACACTAATTGTTTGTTGGTATTTATCGTCACTTTCAGTAGGTGTTTAGCTACATCGTGACAACCAGACCTAATGAGGGAAGATGGGACAGTGATAACGAATTGACTGCTGAAAACCATAGGTAAGTTTCTGGCATCCTTATCATTTGAAGTGGGTATTGTTGTTCCAGACCGTGTCAATGATGCGTATGTGTGTGTGTGCTAGTTAGGATTGTAGATTATAAGTCAACGACCGTCACAACAGGTCATTCCAGAAGATCCTATATGAAGATACAAGTCAATATGTGGTGACTGTTGTGGTTGATAATACCTCAGTGTTACCTTTTATTTTAAATTTCAAACGAGAATGTACCATAATTAAAATGTTCACCTTGTTAATTACACATCATTGTTCTGTGGTAACTAGATATACACGTAGGTATTTTACGAACGTAGTATATGTCATATTTACCACGTAAGTCCTCGACCTTTATTTGATAATTGTTTTACATATATGATAAAGAATCGTTATATTATCAACCGTATATAGTTAGAAACTTTAATGTATCTTTCTAAGGAGTCAATTCCGCCATTCCTTCCTATTTCGTTAAATTTTCAGGAAAACACTCATCCCAAAACACTGAGGTTGGCAACGGAATATTTACATGTAACTTAAGCTATGATAAGTATCTATCTACTAAGACTAACATATATATTTCTTGAAAAGTGGATTGGATGAAGTGTGGGAAACTATTCATAATTATGTGAAATAAAATTTGACTAAATCAGGATATGATATTAGCAAAATGAAGAAAGTGTAATATCGATGGGTGTATATTTACGTTGTCACAAATAAAATGGCCAAGTATTTTTTCACACTAGTAGAGATGGACAAAATATTGAAAAACATATATATGTTGTTAATAAAATGGTGTAGGCTGAAGTGAAGGCTAGTTATGACGTAAGAGATAATAGGATGATTTTGATATTCAAATAAACTATTTAATCCTTCATGATCAATGTTCAAAAGATAACACCCTATTCTATTTATTTAATATTATGATATTATTTAATTTTTAGTTTAATTATCTAGAGTTTATTCTCTCATTTATCTAACTGTAACCCCCTAGACAAACGAGACGTCAGTAGATAAAGGATATATAATTTGTATCATTAACCTATATTCTGGACGATGTCATATTTTTTTTACATGCTTAGAAATAATAAAATGTATACATTGTGTCTAAAATAATAATAATTTAAAAAATGAATCTCATTTAAAAACGATTAAAAGCAGATTAATTAAAATAAATACAAAATTATTAAGGATTAGTCTAAATTCAACAAGGGCAACGCAAAGCGTGGCGTATCTCCTCGCCTAAATATTTGATCCAGTGACCTTGAAATTTGACCTATGACCTTGAAAATCAATAGGGTTCCAGATTCCTGAAGGACTAAGAATGTAATAAGTTTGGTCAAAATCCATTGAAGGATGTTGATTCTAGAGTGTTTACAAGGATGTTACGGAAGAACGGACGGACGGACGGTAGCGTTACTATATTCCTTGGCGAAGGGATAATAAGGATTGGTCAAATTCAAACGATTTCCAGTTAAAAAAGAATCGTCTATGCGACTTTTTATTTTAGAGTTAAGATATTGATATTACAAAACAAATTGCAACATTGTCAAACATTTTACACCCTAAATTTATATCTTACAACATTAAAGTATAATGATATCTCAATCTCAATAACATAATCATCTAGGGAACCCCTAGGTATAAAGATTTGACAACGACTTACCATACTTCTCGGTACAACTGATCAGAAGTTGTGTAGGACGAATATGTAGATAACTCGTACTTAGCACGAGGCGTAGACGAGGGTCTTATAAATGACAATTTGATGTAGATCACAGTGGTCATGGGCTAATTTGTTCGGAGTAGTCGTTGGGTGGCAAAACATTTCCGACCCTATATTTATTGTGGAAATCCTAACAATAACCCGGCTATATCCAGGAACGCCAACATTTTGCAAGATCAAAGAATGTTGTCCTTCCTAATTAATCCCACCGCCATTTTTTTTTTACCTGTATGACTTATTGTTTGTAAGTTTGTTCTTGTCACGAAGTATACGGTAATTGAAATACTACTCAATAGACATGAAGAAACACAAATCAGTCATTCATAAAATCAAGTCAAATAAACAATCCATCCCCGAGTCTGTATTGCTCGCCTGTTTTTGTTGTTTTTATTTTGCTAAAAAGACTTGTTGAGTAAAAGCAAGAGGTTTTCGGAAAAGAACTCGTTTCTGTTTTCCTATTAAAAACTGCGCTAAACTCTGATACAAATGAAACCATGTTTTCTAATGTCTGGTTGATTCTAAAAAGATGATTTGTTTTGAATAAAGGTGACCAAGAGAGTCCTAAATGAAACTTTCATGACTTGCTATATTTCAATCGACCGTTTAAACTTTCTACTAGACTATTTTTGAACGTTAAGCCAATCAGAAACCACATTTAGCTTTTATAACCATCTTTGATTCCTAGTATCTCCAGTAACATACGCTACTAATTCTTTCAACTCACCAACAGAGAATATCAGAGTGTGATCAGTCGTGGGTTATTAAGGTTTGGTTCTATCAGCTCAGTATTGTCTGAGAATGATGTTTAACATATTATCCACGAATACGTTTTTATAAATACAGGTCAAGATACCCGTAGAAAGTAGCAACACTTTATAGTTTTATTCATGCAGTTATAATTTATGGAATACAATGCATGTTCTGTAATAAAATGTGCATTACCTTATACTTTATTGGAAGGCCTTCTGTATGTTTTATTTTATTATAAAACAATATAGGTCAAATTTGTGTCTTGTGATTGGCGCCGTAAAATCTGATTCAATCCACCATTTCTTTAGAAATGCCTGTACCAAGTCAGGACCATTGCGGTTTTTCCAGTTTCCCGATTGTTGACTGATTTTGTCTATTTATTGATTTATGAGTTTTGAATTTCCCTTTGGAAGATTGCTCTGTGTTCGGTAATTTTGTTATTACCTTTATTTATTAATTAAATCGTAGATGTCTAATTTAGTTAACATAATGGGTTCCTGGAATAACTCATCAACAGGTACATTCAAAATCGAAAGTTTGGAATGCCCAATAATATAAAAGTGATTGGGAGCAATAAAATATTAGCCAAAATCGACTGAGATCACATATTCTCCCTTTAAACACACTACTTGCCAAATGATAGATTTGATTTTTTGATTTTTTTGTGTTCTAACGCCACTTTCAACAATATTTCAGCAATGTCATGGTGATCAGTTTTAGTGGTGGAGGAAGCCGGAGTACCCGGAGAGAACCACAGTCCATGGGCAAGCAACTGGTAAACTTGAACACTTGCGGTTGCGAGTCGAGTGCACACTTTTTGTAATTTACAAAGCCGGGCGCAAACCCACGCTGTATTGGTGATAGGCTTGTATGAATTTTTAGATCCAACGACCTAACTAATTGAGCCACCCCCCCCCCCCCCAATGATAGAAGAGACCTGTATGTTGTTAGCTGTGTGCTGAGGGTAATATTGTAATCCATCCTTTTTTAAACAAACATGTTAATTATGTGTACAATGATTGCCACGAACGTTTTTCATGTACAGTTAATTATAATCTAAAACCGATTTGTTCATGACAAAAGAACGACAACTCAACCACATTTATGACAAAGAAGCATGAAATGACGAATTAAAATACAAATATGGATGCAGCATTTTGTAAATTCATCTCCATAGTATAGAAGTATGATATTATAAGTCCTCTTAGGACCTACAACCCCTCTGACCTATCAGTGGGTTTTTGTTTAAATAAATATTCTAAAATAATATACATGTATTGAATTTATTTACGCTTAAATTTGTGTCATGCCATGCATTTATTTCTCTCATTAAATACACTACGTGCCTAATAAATGAAGCTACTTTTACATTTAAGTAAATGGCAATGTGTTGAGGGTAATGTGGATACAGATAGACTTACTATCAGTTACTTTCTTATTAATAATTCCTTAAAAATGCTGATATGAAAGTCCAAATCTTGACTGACCATTTGTATTTACTTACAACATGTCTTTACTGATTACCGGTACTTGTTGCTTAACATGTGGATAGTAAATATCAGTTGTCAGTCAAGATTTCAACTTTCATCGCATCAAGTTTATTTTTTAAAGGGGTTATTATTAAGAAAGGAGTTGGTAGTCAAGTCTGTTACAGGCATGTAACGATTTATTAAAGTTTTCAGACATCGAGAGAACAATATAAAATCGACTTGTTCATAGCAAAAGAAAGACAACTCAATCCATATTTATGAGAAATAATTATGAAATGACACATTAAATACATCTATGGGTGCATACAAATGTCGTAGCTTGCCCATGGCATAGCAATATGATTCTTTCGTTATGGCTGCAACCCCTCTGGCATGCGCGTCAGCAGATTTTGCTGACGAATGAAGAAGCGGCTCATAGTTTTTGGACCAGATGTTGGCTTACGGAGAGGTACCTCAGGCATTTCCGTAAGTCGCAGATAAAGATAAACGAATTTCAAAATAGATCATCAAAATTAAACAAACATAATTTACAATAAAAAGATAAATAAAATGTAGTGCTTGATGGAAAGCAGACAAAGTGAAAGTAAATGGTTTAAAGAACTCAACTTAAGAAGGTCAAATGATATCACAAATCCACCAGGCATGTTCATGTACATGGACGATGCAGTGACATGGTTAATGAACGCACGCATGTAGCTACCTGTCTATACAAGATCTGCAGGTAACCCCTACTGGTTGTTGACCTTTACTCTTGAGTTCAAATATCAGGATGTTTATTTATAATATATGTAATAATGTCCATGATTAGTCTTCGATATCCAAAGACATCTTCATTAGAGACAAAATAGAAAAAAAAAGAACACCAAGCCGTTAAAATAATGAATACACACATATAAAACATAACTCAAAAGTCGAAATGTACCCTGTAATGTTGAGCTATTATAGGTAGATAAATCAAGATTATAAATTACATACTAATCTGAAGGAACGTTACATAAACAGATAACGCGGATACACACGTCAAATGAATAAATGACATATATAAATATGACCTCTGTCGTGTTATGTTTGTGGTTTGATAATGGAGGACTTAATCAAATGAAAAACCAAAAATACCATGCTGTGGGAACAATTTCAAAATCAAAACTCACCTGTAATTTTTCTGACTTTGTACAGACACTGCAATAAAACATATCTGGGTTGAACTAGTTAACAGCTCCGTCCCCCTTAATGAAATGACGCGGCCTGCAATACAACATATCTGGGTTGAACTAGTTAACAGCCCCGCCCCCCTTAATGAAATGACGCGGCCTGCAATGAAACATATCTGGGTTGAACTAGTTAACAGCCCCGCCCCCTTAATGAAATGACGCGGCCTGCAATACAACATATCTGGGTTGAACTAGTTAACAGCCCCGCCCCCTTAATGAAATGACGCGGCCTGCAATACAACATATCTAGGTTGAACTAGTTAACAGCCCCGCCCCCTTAATGAAATGACGCGGCCTGCAATACAACATATCTGGGTTGAACTAGTTAACAGCCCCGCCCCCCTTAATGAAATGACGCGGCCTGCAATAAAACATATCTGGGTTGAACTAGTGTAACAGCCCCCCTTAATGAAATGACGCGGCCTGCAATAAAACATGTCTGGGTTGAACTAGTTTAACATCCCCTCTTATTGAAATGACGCGGCCATGCAAATGATTTCCACATATGACTACAATGCATATGTACGACATAATAGTGTCCTGTGAAATTGTGTCCGGTTGTGTTATATTTGTAATGAAAAACCTTACACAGACCGAACGAAGTCATCGCTGTGCTTTATTCCGTCCTCGGACTTTATCATAGGAGACAATTGTAAGGGCGGNAACATATCTGGGTTGAACTAGTTAACAGCCCCGCCCCCTTAATGAAATGACGCGGCCTGCAATACAACATATCTGGGTTGAACTAGTTAACAGCCCCGCCCCCCTTAATGAAATGACGCGGCCTGCAATCAAACATATCTGGGTTGAACTAGTTAACAGCCCCGCCCCCTTAATGAAATGACGCGGCCTGCAATAAAACATGTATGGGTTGAACTAGTTTAACATCCCCTCTTATTGAAATGACGCGGCCATGCAAATGATTTCCACATATGACTACAATGCATATGTAAGACATAATAGTGTCCTGTGAAATTGTGTCCGGTTGTGTTATATTTGTAATGAAAAACCTTACACAGACCGAACGAAGTCATCGCTGTGCTTTATTCCGTCCTCGGACTTTATCATAGGAGACAATTGTAAGGGCGGACACTATTTCACGGCGGACACTATTTAATGTTACACATACACTTACATACAACCAGACGAACTAGTAATATGTTTCTTTTTTAGTACTGTCTGTACACACTAATAGAAGAGATATTGATAGTGATATTAAATTGTCTTGACGTATTAAAAATATGGAAATTTTGTTGTGTTGGCGGTATTTGAAAACATCAGTTTGCTTTATTAGTGAAAATGCTGAAATACCAATAAATTTTGAAATCAGTTAATGAGAAAAACAACCAACGCATTGATCACTAATATATATTATTTGTTCTTCATTTTGACACATTAGCTGTTAAAACAGCATCTGTTGTGTAATAGTTAGCGTGCTCGCATTGAGTGTGGTAGATCATGGGTTCAAGCACCGGTCGGGTCAAACCAAAGACTATAAAATTGGTATTTGTTGCTTCTTCGCTAAGCACACAACATTAAGGAGAGAGAGCACAGACTGGTTGGATCAGAATCAGGATAATGTGTCCGAGTGGGGCGGCATGTCTACCCGCGGACCGTTAAAATCCAACTAAGCGTGTTTGTCTACTTTAAACATATTTTATTGTCATACAAAACAAGACGAAATGGATAAGACACAAGTTGTAAACTTATGAAGTCTTCTCCGAAGTTTGTCTAATACAAAGCGGAGCTCATCATCATCTCATTGAATATTAGTTTGTTCTCGCTATGATATAACTGGAAAATTGCCGAGTTGGCTTTAGACAACAATCACTCATTCCCTTTGTAACTTAAATCTAATTATGAAATCGATAAAGAAAATTCACACGAAGACACATCTGTTATTATATATAGAAAGAAAGATAACTCTGCTTGTGATTATTATTTCCAAAGTGGCATTTTAATCTAATAGTAAAATTCCAATTTCGATCAGAGTTATCGTTCTGGGTTCTGTATTCAAACTCTATGTCTGAAATAATTCAAATTTTCGCGCAAGAATATCGAAATAATAAACGGAATCAATTGGATCGGAGATACTTTACTTTAAACATATTTTATTGTCAAACAAATACAGACAAAGGATCTGACACAACAACGGAGATGAATTTAACATTGCATGGATATTGTTATGTCCGACTATATGATGGCTAAGAATCATTCGTCACAGCTCGGACGATTTTATTTCTTCACCTAACATCGTCCGTATCACCATAGCTGTCATTGGAACTTATATAGGAACTCTTCAATGTTGGGGTTACTTGTAGTAACTGCAAAATGAATGCACCCACTTAAAAAAATGATATTTTAGATCATTATATCTCGGCAAAGTTTTCCTATCAAAAAGACATGTTCATAAATAGCCATATATAAAAGATATGTTCATATATGTTATTGTGTAAGGAACTATTCAAACGTTTTTATGAGATGACTCTGTTGGTTTGCACTATTAGACTGAGTAGTGCACATACGACATACCGTATTACAACCGAGGGATGGAAGAAGAGCAGCAGACTTACTCGAGGTTTGCCGATTGGGTTTAAAATACCACAAATTTTAATCATACAATGTAAATGAATAGTCAGTGAAACCCATCTAAAAATTATTGAAATCTGTGTTAATAAATGTAAAATAAATAGATAAATGTTTGACATTTTGAGCTTAGGATACTACATTATTGAACATTTCGTATGAATTAATTAGTTTTAGCTTTACAAGAATCTTGTAAAATTAAAGACGTTGACAGGGGTTGATGTGAGAGCAAGGAACGATCAAAAGGACAACACATGGGAAAGTAGGAAATCCAACAAACAAATATATTAAACAATAAATAATTTCAGACATATGGAAAGAAAGATAACTCTATTTTGACAATGAACACTTTATCTCGTGCAATCCAAATAAGAGATCTTTTTATCTTTTATCTTTTTACGGTTTGTAAGTCAGAAATTTATTTCTCCTGAATTATTCATCCTCGCCCAAGGAATGTGCCTAGTCATCTATAATTGTATTCAAATATAATTACAGATGGACGTTAAGTGTCTTTACAATATTGTTGACATATCTTAGAGATCAGTCGAAAAAAAAAACACTCGATATTTTTCTTCCTCGGAAGTACAACGATATTGTTTGATTAATTATTACTTAATGTCACGACGGGAACAGGTGTTTAAATAAAAAACGTGCGACGAGAAATAATTATAAAATAATGTTTGTTTTTCGCCATTTTCAGCTTTATCGTGGAGATCATGTATAGACCACAGGCACTCGAATTCCGGACCCCACCCCGTTTTTCCTCAATTGGTCCCTCCCGCGATTATGGTATGGATCTTTGTCTGGAAGTACATCTTTGAGCCATTTATCCATATTTTACAACATTTAGCGTTACAACTCTCGTTAGATACTAACTTTTGTTTCTAGGTCCAGCTGCCGTTTTACTTAAATAAACCTAAAGGTAAGAAACAATCGTCAAAATACGACTCGATATTTTACAACAACGCGCCAGTTTTCAAAAGGACCTTCGCTTGTCCTCGTCTCAAAAATGGTTTCCCTTCATTCCTATCTAGTTGATACGTACGAACAACACATATTTATTGATGAAATTCAAGTTTATTCTCGACGACACATCCAACTTTCCTCCACTCGGGCTGTTTCAGGAGGTTTACCGAGCATACTTGTTTCGAGTTATTTCATTGGTCGGAAAGATTTTCGGAACTTCTTTAGCTTGTTCTTCGCTACGCACGGCCAATCCATTTCGCATCGAGAGGCCTATTAAGCGGGAGATTTAAACTGCGAAAAAAAGTGGAAAGTAAACCTTTTCAGCCAGTGTGTTATAAATGCACCAAAAAAAAAAGACAAACCTAGTGACATGGTAAGAATATTGTTTGAAATGGAAAAATGCACTTCAAACATAAAGTTTGACGGACGACCATTTGATCACTGAAATGATCATAGAGAAAGGGACACTAGTTTATATCATAAAGCAAAAAAATCAACATTTTAGTACCTAGGCTCATCACAAATAATTTATGACACCCCCCAAAAAACCCCTCTTAATGCAATTTCTGATGCCCAGTTTTGATTTAAACAGTTAAAATAAGTAAAACATGAGGGAGTGCATTTTTAGTACTTCATGTTTCAATAAACCAATAAAAAAATACAACACAAATTTTGCCCCCCTCAAAAAAAAAAAAAAAGAGTACATCAGACCCAAAAATAACACGACGTGTCTAGGTGCAAAAACATTTTTGTGAGTAATTACCCCCCCCTTTTTTTACATCCACAATTTTAGGTGTGTGTTGTTCAAACCAGACTTTTTGGTATATTTCTTTCAGCTACAGAAAGAATTGAAGATCAAACTTTGTTGCGATACTCATGAAAAGTTCTAATTATGTTATTTACCTGAAAAAAAGAATGGATATGGGTAAATGTACATAATATATATTGTACATAAAACAAAATCCGGGGTTGTCTCATTACTCCGACAGTCATTACTCCGACAGTTATTTCTCCGACACTCATAACTCCGACAGTCATTACCCCGACAGTCATTACTCATTAATACTCCGACCATGCATCCCGGACTGTATCATCATATCCTATCTAATCGCAACTTCAAACAACTATAGGATAAATGCACGGAGTGGATATTGAAAATATGATCACAAGTGCCGCAAAATGCATCAGATTAAACGAGTGTGCGGAACTTGCTACGCGCACGAGTTTAATCTGAATGCGTTTCGGCATATATTCAATACTCACGACGTGCAATTGATTATTATATTTATTTCATTGACGAAAATAAAAGATATAGTCGAAAATTTAGATGAACTATGTTTTCAGTGTTTTAACCAAACTTGGCACAGTTGTTCCAAAGGTCTTATTTAAGTTGTGTTACTTTGTTTCGAATTTGTCTAAAAACATGGCTGTCATGAGATTCTGATTGGTCCATTTTCAGGAATCTTTTTCTTGAGAACCACTGCAGGGGTGGATCCAAGATTTCAAGTTATTACCTAAAATTTTTGGGGTATTTCGTGAGAAAAATCACGATTTTACGCAAAAAAATCATATTTTTTCCAAATGCGCCCCCCTCCCTGGATCCACCCCTGCACTAAACGGATTTGAATGAAATTTGGTGTGAATGTTTCTATGCAGGTCCTTAACAAGTTTTGATAGTTTTTGGGCCATTTACGAATTTCAAAATGACCACTTGTGAAGGTCCAAATTTTATTGAAACTCTATCATCTTCTCGAGAAACACCCAACAGAATACTACCAAACTTGGCACATTTGTTAATTTTATGTGTGTTTACAAGTGTCCTGTGTGGAATCAATAAAGAAGTGAAGGAAAATAACAACAACAAAAATCCAAATCCAATCTTGGCCTTTTATATACAAACCCGGGGAGCACAGACAACAATCTAAAGGGAAAAAACACATACAAAATTACGAGCCCAAATGAGTTAGACCGAATGCGAGTGAAGCAATTTCTGTCTGAAACTGTTGCAATGCACCCGCAGTATTGGTCGCGGGTAGTATGGGTCTCTTCAACAAACCCAATTCCGTACGCATCTGATGCAATGGTAGGTAGGTGTCGCTCAACTATGAGACGACTTGATAACTTGAAAAGTATAGGCCATGTATTTTTGCTACCCTGAATTTTGAGGAAAATATGACGGGAATCGAAGAAACAAACTAATCAGAGAAAGCATTTTCATTAGATCTAAATTAAATAATATTTTCTATTTAAAAAATATGTTGTTGTGCCGCACTGAAAAGCTTTAAAAACAGCGCTGCATACGAAAAAAACTTCCGACTCCGGGATAAAAACCATGCCCCTTTCAAGTTAAATGGGCAGTCCCGTACTGCATTTGGATTGCTACAAGCGCCAGAATTGCAAAGACTATCGGTCACTGTTTAAGTATTAAGAGTCGAAGTAATAAGTGTTGGAGTAATGACTGACGGAGTATTGAGTGTCGGAGTAATGACATTATCCCCAAAATCCAACAACATACAAGGAAACAACCATTTCACAAAGGAACAGCACATTAATTGCGGCTTTTCTTCTGGAATCTTCAACAACAAACCAATCTATACCTAACAACATCATCTACTCTCCCCACCCCCCTTTTCCAAAAAAAAGAAGAAAAAAAAATGGTCATCAACAGAGTCCTAGATTTAATCTGACGTGTACTTCTCGTGCTTGTTCATTGAAAGTTTTGCCAAAATAACAGTATTTTTGTTGAAACTTGATATTTTCACCCAATGACATTGTCAGTTAGAAATATATTCAATCCAAGACTGAAATGTAAATCTGAAAATAGATTTAGTCCACTGAAACCTAAACCAACAGAAAATTATATATCAGAGTACAGATTGATAAATATCCGTTTTCCTGAATGTAAAAATATTCTACAGTGGAAACTTGGTAGCTCGAACTAGAAATATGTTCTAGAAATGTATGTTGTTCGAGTTATTGCTGGCAAATTATATGGAATGATTTCAC
>MJUT01009703.1:861886-881419 GCA_002080005.1 Gigantidas platifrons
TTTGGTGTTTTAACGCCACTTTCAACAATATTCCAGCTATATCATGGCGACCAGTTTTAGTGGTGGAGGAAGCCGGAGTACCCGGAGAGAACTCCGACCAACTGGTAAGCTTTATCACTTGCGGATGCGAGTCGAGTGCACCCTTTTTTGTTATTTACAAAGCCGGGTGTCAACCCACGCCATATTTCATGAATTTTTCAGACTCATAAAAGTTGTTTGAAGTATTAAAAATGCATGTTGACACGTCGCTCTACTGGAACACAACATCCCAATTCCGAGCCAATAATCGCAGAATCCACAAATACCAATTATTGTATAGTTCTTGGAATGATTAGACCGAACACTCGATCTACCACAATGGAGGCACGCTAGTCAATACACTTATTTAAACGAGACCTTGTTAATCTCTTAGGTTGAACAATTTGTTTGTGAAAATGTTTTAGTGTCCGCCTCATCTGACATTTATAAAAATGCTTTTATATTCAAGATAAAAGATAAGAATAACCATAGAAATCTTGCATTTGAAAAAAAAAAATGAAGCTAAAATATTTTGCGATTTAAAATTATAAATACAATTTTTATACAAAAATGGATACTTCAATTTGTATGATACAAATATATTTGAAATATAATTCGTCACTCAATTTCAATTAAAAAAGATATGACCAACTTTTTGCCCGAAGTTTATTTTCTGAATTGGAGTCCTATGTTGGAGATGCGGTCATTAAATCTCCTACATATCTCCTAACATCCGTTAAACTAAGTGGCTGCTAAAATAAATCATATATAATTGTTATAAGTAGATATTAATTCACTTTTATATTCCGAAAGTGCCTTGAATTTCTATAAGTTAGTATGGCCTACGTACATCGTTATATATAGTATGCGCATAATTATAATGAAGACATAGTCTTCCTGATATTGAACTCAGGCGAGGTGTACTCGATACAACATTATGTGATAAAGTTTGTCAGTGACATGCGGCAGTTTGATGGTTTTCTCCGGTTTCATCTACAAATAAAACTGACCGCCACGACCTAGCTGAAATATTGTTGAAAGTGGCGCTAAACACTATAACCATAGCCCCTCCTTATTTTGAAACAGTGGACAAAACAAGTCTAGAATTAAAAACATACTAACGCCATGTATATTTTATGATTAAAACTTTTTTAGTTAGTGAGTGAGTGATTGTTGTTTAACGCCAATTCAGCAATTTTTCGGGTATATATCATGGCGAGAACAAGTTAAGTTTCAATGAAATGATGATGACGTCCAGTTTGTACTAGACCAACACACCGAGTTGGAATTTCATTGTGCTAGCTCACTGAAACAACAGTCCGCGGGTAGACATGTCGTTTCCACTCGGACACATTATTCTGATTACGAGCCAACCAGTCTTTGCTCTTTCTCCTTAATGCGGCGAAGCAACAAATATCAATGTTATAGTCTTTGGTTTGACCCGACCGGGGCTCGAACCCACGATCTACAGCTCTTCAGGAGAGCACGCTAACCATTACGCCATCGATGCGGTTCTTTCTTAGTTAGATTCTCAAAATTGAGAGTAATGTGATCTGTGAAACAAAGTAATCTGAGAAATTTGTTGCAAAGATCTAATTAAAAGGGGAGATAATACTAATTTCTATTGGGTTTAGGTTTATGGTATTTAAAGCCACTTTCAACAATAAGTTTGCATACTGGGTATCAAGAAATTATCAAATTTTTCTGTGTTTTGAAACAATTTTCTATATTTTCTGTTCGGTTTTCGCTAAAGTAATCCCTACATGGCTTAATAGTTGACATAGAATAAAAGTCAACTTTTTAGTAATGGTTACTAGATTATATTGGACATGCTGTGGCATTTATCGTCTGTCCTAAAACCAGTGCAATGAACACCCGTTTGATTTCTATTAAACCTTACTCAGTTATCCCCCCTTTTTAAATTAGTGAATGAATTTGTCAATGAATTAATACTTGCAAAAAAGGATCTGATTTAACCCACATGTACAATGTACTTAACATTTTTAATAAAACATATATCAACATCCGGATTAAGAATTGAGAATAACATTTTTTTAATCTCAAAATTATGTGAAAATCGTAGGGGTTATATCCTGATGTTAATTCTATATACGTAAAATGTTTATATGATAAAGAAATAAATAAATCGCAATTCACTTTATGAATTCAATATGTTTTGTTGGAAATATAGTGTACTTGACCACACCATTCGACATCTTGGATGCGGCTCCTTGTAATGGGTGAAATCCAGTACATACTAATTCAGGGATCCTTCAGAGATGATTTGACCGATTTATTGTTGTGAATTAATATATTTCAAGAGGACCAGAGGTGTTTACTGCGTTTCAAAAATAAACTGTTCAATTCATTAGGAATAATTCTGAATAAGGATTTTCTAGAAATATTTTGCCCTCTGTGCGTCAAGCAGTGGAATATCTTATGGAGTAATTGTAAAACGTCAAAAATGGATGGAGCTCTCTATTTTTATGCTACGGTTATTAGCAAAAAGAAAAAGAAACATGTTACGTAAAGGAATTTTGTGAGATATTTAGATATATTACATACACGCACACTTGACACAAAAATCATGGATAATCGGTCAAATTTGATCATTCTTGATAATAAAACTGTAACGCAAATTCTGCAAGAACTGAATGATAACGAGGCTGCCCTTCTTCTTCCGGTTATTGTCTACGTTCTTGTTCTAATGGTATTTGGAGTCATTGGAAACTTGATAGTTTTGTATATTTACAAGTTCCGCTTCCGGAGATCCAGTTCACGCGCATTTATCTTGTGCTTAGCTATGTTAGATCTTGTAACATGTCTATTCGGAATTCCATTTCATGTAATTGATATGAGATATCCGTATTTGTTCGTGTGGGATATACCTTGTAAAACACTTTGTTTTCTTATGACTTCAACTATTTTTTCATCCACTTTTATATTGGTTTTGATATCTATAGAAAGATACAGGAAAATATGTTTGCCATTTGAAAAACAAATTTCAGACATTGGAACAAAGCCCATTTGCGGATGTTGCATTTTTTTGGGGTTCGTCTTTTCCTCTCCAGTTTTAATGTTCTACGGTGCAACTCCGTTTGAGACCAATGTATTTAACGTAACAGGTTCCGAATGTTACATATCTCATACATATAAAGATAGTATATTTCCGCTGGTTTACGACACCGTATCATTTGTATTGTTTGTGATATCAACCTGTACCCTTTTAGTACTGTATATCAGGATAGGAATGACGGTCTGGCGAAAAGGTACGTTTCAAGGCAATAAAAACAAATATAGAAACAACGAAAGTTCAGCGAAAGGATCCGAACAATCCAAATGTTACAATTCCGATGGAGCAATAGAATTGTCTAATATGATCACGAGAGATCAGCGCCACCCAGCGTTAATAAAACACGCGAATACATTCGATGAATATTCCAGTGTTGCCTTGCGTTCACCGAAACTTAGGAAAAGTTTGAAGGATAGATCAACTATTCATATGGATATTAGACGATCAAGTTTACGCCTTAAACGAACTGATAGCAAAAGAACAAGCAATCGAGTAAGTTTACGTTCCAGTATACGACTGAAGGCGAAATGTAGTTCCGACGATAGCAGTTCGGAATCTTTCTCGTCAACACTTGAAAGAAAATCCAAATTAGTGCGCGAGAGACTACGAATGACAAGCAACCTCAACAGAAAACAAAGACGTTCACTGCGCATAACCGGGATGTTAACTCTTATTACGATTGTTTTCGTTTTAAGTTTCTTGCCATATTTGACTATTTCAATATTAAATGGAATAGATGAAGACTTTTGGACACATATGACAAGTTCGGAGATATTACTTTCTAATTTTCTTCTTCGTACTTATTTTGTAAACAACATGGCCAATCCGCTAATTTATAGTTTTCTTGATGAGAAATTTCGGTCGGAAGTTCGGAAGATGTTCAAATGTTCTTGCTGAACACAATGTTAGTCGTAGAAACACATATAGCCTTAGATTACTAGATAAATACTAAAAACTTTATAGAAGGTCGTACCAAAAAAATGTTTGATTTAAATTTATGCTTCACATAAAATAAAAGTCCAACTTGCATCCTCAAAACCGTTATAATGTAAAAAGCTTCGCTTCTATTTCCCTACAATATGCACATAATCGAATAATTTATCCCAAACTGTTAGGTCACTTTTAAGCGATTCTACATTATCGTAATCCGGAGTTTTTAAAATCCTTTATATACGTAATGAAAGACAAAATAAAAGATAACAATATACCAAAATCGTGAAAATGAATTCGAAAACTAGTGAAATCACACATCGCCCTGATAAAATCATCAAAAGTAAAAACATAACCAGACACTTTTTCGCCAACTGGTAGAACTATCCGAACGATTATATAAACAAACGGTCTTTATGATAGCCCTACATCTTCAAGTGAAAAAAAACAATTCCACAAATATTATGAAATGAATTTCTACACATCCTAAGGATAATTCCTGTGAAGTTTCAATACAATCGTATACAAAAAAATTCTTGAACTTTCATGGTTTTCTTCTTCTTTAGATATACAGTACTCCTTCAAGACGTTGAAGATTACGTACTGTTGCATGCGTTCGTATTTACAACAATATTTACATAAATTTCATGAAAGTTTTCATGGGAATGGCGGCTATTTTGAAAATGTCAAACCCTAAATGCATAACTTCACATTCTATAAGGATCACTACAGTGAAGTTTCATTACAATCGGACCAAGAATAATATTTTTTAACTTTCATAGTTACCATGGTAACGGCGGTCATTTTGAAATGGTCAAAGCCTTAATGCACA
Organism: Gigantidas platifrons; assembly: GCA_002080005.1. Classification (NCBI taxonomy): domain Eukaryota; kingdom Metazoa; phylum Mollusca; class Bivalvia; order Mytilida; family Modiolidae; genus Gigantidas; species Gigantidas platifrons. Next base: position 866,740 of record MJUT01009703.1, read on the forward strand.
TCTACACATCCCAAGGATCGTTCCTGTGAAGTTTTATTACAATCGGACAAAGAAGAATTCCTGGAGAAGAAAAAAAATCCCATAGGATTCTATAGTGAACCACCCCTAAAAATATACCCAAAAGGAACCCCAGTGCAAACATTTATGCATAACTAGATATATAAATCTATCAGCATACTAAACCTCACGATCATTGGACTTATGGTTTCTGACAAAGAAAGAATAATAATAAGAAGAAACGGAACTAAAACCTTTGTTTGGGATACTTAAAAATGACAGATTCAGTGTTCCTTAAAACTTTTTTAAAACTCAGATCGGATATACTCTTTGATAAAAGGGAATCAGAATGATTAATTGGCATTATGATTTATAGTGTAGTACTATAGGGGGTTTAATAGTATTGCCCCCCCCAAAAAAAAATTATTGGAAACAATTGATCTACAGTGAATCGCTATTGCATATTTTTTTAGAGTTCGTACCATATATTGCGAATGACGAACTACAAATTACTACTAACTACTTTTATGTAGTACGGTTTGCCATTTGTTCTTTTTCTTTATGAAATATATTAAGTTATCACTAAAACTCAGATTTTATAACCTACTTGTGAATGAGATCTTTCAAATTGTTTTTAATATCATAGTTTTCTTGAGGAATAGAAGTATAATGTGTCAAAAATCGAAATATGTAGATAAATCCAAAGGACTAAGCAACCCATCAATATCTTAATATTGTGGTTCTAACTGATATACAAATAGTCCATTGATGATCTGATTTCACAATATAGTGGAAGAAAATTCCATGAAATTGAAAAGTTACACGAGTCTTGAAGTTATCAAGTTATCGACATTTGCAGCACATTAAGAACATTGCAAAATTACAACATGTTGCACATATCAGTAATTTACACTAATAAAAATGAAATTATTGTTGTTAATTGTTGCCCTTGATTGTCGGCTTTTTTATATACTAGTATTAAACCATATTTTTTTTCAATAAAAACGTAGGTATCAAACCCAGCGCGCCCGACGCTTATTATTATCATGATCATCCCAGTCGTTTTAAACGAGCAATGTTGTAGTCACTGATTATCTAGTCCTGGCTACTGCTGTAATATCTTTCTCGTTACACATTTTTGATTGCACTTCCGAGCTTCAGATGTCAAAATAGAATCGTAGATCAATAAGGTCATACAAAGAGAGGGTTAGGGTTATGATGTTTAACACCACTTTCAAAAATATTTCAGCTAAATCGTGATGATCAGTTTTATTGCTGGAGGAAACCGGAGTACCAGGAGAAAACCACCGACCTGCTGCAAATTTCTGACAAACTTTATCTCATAATGACATACGGCAATTACGTAATATTACTGACCAATGGAAATAGATAGTCGTTTTACAGGACCCAATCTCTCTCAATTGGTCAGTAATTTTGCGTTCCCGATCACGACTGTCGCCTAAGCCACACCATTGCAAAACTCCATTATGTTGCCGCGCAAAAGTTTTGCAGCAGTAGCGCAGATTTAATAATTATTGAACAGAACACTGTCAGTATAGCCCGGCAGATTAGGCCAATATTTGGAGAAGCTCGTTTAGTTTGTGGTACAAGCATACAAGTTGGCATAGGTATTCCTCTTAGGATACTTGTTTGAAAAAAACCCGTTAGCCACCATTTTTTTTTTCAAAATGGCGGCTATTTTCAAGATGGCTGCCAATCCCGATTGAAAAATGTTTAAAATGTATAAAAGTTGACTTAGTAGTTTCATTTAAATGTTTTAGGGGTTAAATAAAACATTTCCTTTAACAAAGAAACCAAAGATATAGAATCAGAAGCGAGGGATACAATTTACTAATATCCGCCAATCCATGTTAAAACTCAAAACACATTCTGGCTTCCATGATTTATTTCGATTCTGATATGTCTAAGAGTACAAATATGGTAGTATACTTTGATTGGAAGACGGTAATTTATATTTACTCTTGCGGAAAATGTCGCACACAATTTATGTAACTCGAATATGCGCCCTCTATCGGCATTATTCGGGTCACAATGTATGCTGCCAATGGAAAAGTCAGTCACATTCACCCGCGCATGTGCTAATGAGATTATACCGAATGGATAACTCGCTCGTTTGTTAACAAAGTAGTGAAACCTGTCTAGAACTGAACCTCCTTGGGACGAACTTTTGTGTTCTGAATAGACACGGGTTCTGTTTCTACATGTTAAATAAACCAAAATGTTCTGCATTGGGACTTCATTAATTTTATTCATAGTTAGACATGTTTCACGATTTATATAATACCAACACGAAAAAATCGCACACAATTTGAACAAGTTTTGAATTGCTTGTTGTCCAATTGAACAATCCCTAAATATACACAGAAAACGGAAAGTCGTTCAGGCCTAGACTTATATGAACTAACACGTATATACGAGTGATCTCGCTTGTCAGACAAATATTATACTGAAATTTCAATTATCCACAACCACGTTTTGAATTTATAGACACGTTTTATCAATATTTTCAATAAATTTCAATTTTTAATGATATATTTGTTTTATTAATATTTTCCAAACACACTTCATCAAACGTATGATTAATTAAAATGCATATATTACTATCCACGTTTTTTTTTTTTAACGTAAGTAAAATTGAATGGATTTAAAGGAAATTAAAACACAAACATGTCATTTTGATGAATTTATGATTTAATTTACATGAAAAAAAATATACAAACAATATACAGGCATAGTTCTTTAATCAGACCATGCCATAGAATAATTTCATGAATGAATAAATAAGTTTCATATTAATATAATAAAAACATAGATATCAAATAAAATAGGCATGCTAATCAAATGAAATAATTCTTTTAAACTTGATACCATCAGCAGTATGCGGAAATTTCTTACACGATCGAAGGCTCATTTTTTTTTTATTTACTGGATCTAAAGTATGAAACCTTTTGCTACTCGGGATGGAAAATATATCAGTCTGCGAATACATGGTATTCGTACAATTTTAAATTAACTTCAAAGGTGTTGAAATGCAATTGACTCGATTAAAAAAAAAGAGAAAAATGCTCAAAATAATCAGTTGAAACTTTTTTTTTAAACAAATGTGATAGAATGTTACATTTATAGCATAGCATAAAGGCAACCGGATAATAGATACACGAAATCGTGATATACAACAGACAGTGTGATGTAAGAGGCGAAGGAATAATGACGTTTCGCGTTTCTTTTTTGAACTACAATGTATCAGATATAACTGGTTCAAAATTCAGAATAGGGATCTGCAGAACAAATAAGGAAATAAACATAATTGGTTGTTGTTTTACGTTAAGTAAGAAGTATGTCAGCTATACTGCTGATCAGAACAAAATTAAAAACGATAAGAACCGCATTGGTGGTGTATCGGGTGTGGTAGATCGTGGGTTCGACCTCCGATCTGGTCAAACTAAAGACTATACAATTGGCATCTGTTGCTTCTCTGCTAAGCACGCAGCAATAAGGAGAATGAACATAGACTAGTTGGCTCGGAATCAGGATAATGTGTCCGAATGGGTGACATGTCTATCCGCGGATTGTTGTTTCAGTGAGTTAGCAAAAATCCAACTCTATACAATTATTGACTTTTAATTTCAGTCTACTCATGACTATACGGACCTGGTCAATGATTGATTGACCGTAGACTGAAATTAAAAGTCAATAACTGCTTTATTATATAATAAGGAATTTTTCAACAGTATCCCCGTATGACAATAAGTCGGTCAGTCATTGGATAATGTTTAGTTATTTTTTTCATGTTTGAAAAGTAAACATTTTTTTCTTTGCAATTATGTTCCTATTCTATTTTTGCTCACATGTGTAAAGTTCCATGGAAAAAAGATCGATAATAATAACACAGTGACCCATATTTATTTACTATCCTTTCTCCAAATGGCGTCCTATTACGTCACATAAGGCCGGTCAAAGGTCAATAAAGCACATGTTTTTGTCATAGGCCAACTAAACTTAAAAAGTAAACCAGATTAAGAAAGTACAGTATTTGAGCTTTTTCGGTGTAGTTGTTTTGTCTGAAAAATTTCAAACGATGTTTTTTTTAAATAGTTTGAAATTGAAGCGTTAAAAATTAATTCATGATGCAAATATTAAACTTGCTTACCCATAAAATAAAGTATTTAATCCAATGAATTTGTTGTTTTTGCTTTTGTCAATACAATCTATTAGACTGACTACATTCTGTCATACTTTTGTAAAACAATTAATGACTGATTTCATTATTTTAATCACATTTAATATCACATAATACATCACTCACTCACAAAGAACAATCAGCCATTTTAGTAGAATGTGAATGATCAATCATCATATTTTCAAAGTATTTTAAAATACAATTTGCATGGCCTACATTCCAGAAACGGTCATGAACTGTGATGACGATTATGTCAACAAACCGGAAATATAAAAATGTTTGGGGAATACCATCGCTTAAAATAGATTCCACAGGCAGAATGACCAGGTAAAAAGGACATCAGTAAAAAGGTGCTTTTTTACTTGCATGGAATTTGTTCAATTCAATCTTACTTGTTTTAATCGCATTTTATAATCTTCAAGTTTTAAAAAACTGCTTCGGCGTCTATATATGTTATAAATATACAGAATGACGTCATTGGCCTCGTGCTGCGCGAGAATAGTAAATCAAAACAAATGACCGACTTTATTGCATGACCGGACAGATGTCACGACACGATATATTCAACAAAATAGTAAATATTATTATAACAATGATGAAAAAAATCATATTTTCAAATTTTGGTATTCAAATAACTTTTAAACAACTTAACAGCGGAAGCAGTGTTTCTCCTGGTGTTTATTGGGTCTTTTCCAGTAAAATCTTGTTCAATTCTTCCTCGCCAACTGTCTGCCATGTTTGTTTACATGAAGCAGAAGATACAATGACGAATGTTCGCTAAAACGCACAATTTGATTGGCCGACTCGAACTGAAATCTCGTCTCTGGTTGGACAACGTTGAAAACCCGAATAGACCCCCTCGAGGTGAACTCATTCTGAGGTACAACCAAGAAAGTACTGTTTAGGCCAATCTGCGAAAACCAAAATTCCTTATCATTTAATAAAATGTGTTGGCGGACCTTCTCATCATCTCATTGAAAATTAACTTGTTCTCACCATAATAAATTTGAAAAATTGCCGACTTGGCGTTAAACAACAATCGCTCACAAACAATATGTCTAGTAGGTAAAACGATGGTGTCTAATGGCCCTTGGTCACATGAAAAAGGAATAACTGATAGGGTAGGAAAACAATGCTTTGTGTGGTTGTCATACCAATGGCTCCTAACATAAAGGTATTACAGCAGATTATTTTGTTAAATGACAGTTTTATGATTTTAATTAATTGGCATATTGTTGTTTTTAAACATGTCGGATGTTTTTATATTAATATATTATATGTACTTATTCGTACATACCTTTGCCTTTTACTGTTTGTAAAAAAACTCCTAATTTCCATTTTCGTTGTTTAGTTCAGATAAGGTATTAACATTTTGCAAAAACTATTCACGTTTATTTTCGGTGTAAAAAATGTCTCCGGTCCAGAATATACGTGGAAAGTGAAAAATGGTAGGGGGTATATTGAGTTCATGTTTTTCATCGATTTCAGTAACAGACGGGAGGGACATGCTTGAAAAAATTGCAGGGGGGCACGTGCCCCCTGTGCCCCCCGCTAAATCCGCCCCTGAGACACATCCCTACAATGTACTTGGCTACCTAAATTACACAAACAACCTTTCACATCTCGCTATTAAAGAGCCTCGAGGAAATGCTCTATGCTCTCACAGAAAAAAAACAACAACTTCTGTTCTCATGTAAAACGCCTTATTAATAAACGTAGATATCAAATTTAGTGCGCACGACACGTTTCTGGAATAACCTTCATCAGGTACGCTCAAAATAGGAAGATTGGAAAACCAAAGAATTTAAAATTTTGGGAGTCATAAAACCATACTAGCTCAGACAACCTGCTATCAATTTTATCAATTAGTTCAACGAACACAGCAGTAAACCATTTTTGGAGTGTAAATGGATCCGTTGATGTACCAAACAAACTTCGTTCCCTTGCTTGTAAAGTTGATTCCGTCGACAATTATGACTTATCCATCTTGTATACCTCTCGACCACATAACATTATCAAAGACAAGCTTTCATATTTAATCAAATGGTCATTCCGTAAATCAGACTGTGATTACATATGCTGCAACGAATACAAATCATCTTATTAATGATTTAAGAGGGAAAACACTATAATTAGACTTGTGAGGACTTTATCTATGCTATCATTTTTTTTATTTACAACATTTTGTTCGTTTTGACAATAAAGTAAATCGTCAAAAAGTTGGAGTACAAATGGATGGATGCAAATTGTGCTCCTCTCATTTTTGCAATGCTATCATTGCCAATCAATGGCTAAACTGCAAAATAGATCCTTCTAAGAACTAACTGTTTCGTTTATTCAATACTAATGTAAGAACTCACGTTGAAAAAGGTTAACTTTACAAGCGATTCGTATCCATTTTGAATTTAGACATATCTCCTTTTCAATCTAAATTCAATTTAATAAATGCGTTTGCGACAAAAGGGTCGATTTTTCTTTCCTTATCGATAGTATTTCTTTCTTTTGCTTTGGACAGTAACGTACATGTGCCCCCTCCATTATTAGGTCCTTACATTCTCAGTTGATGCCTTTAGCACATATTTGTACTTTTACACCAAGGATATCATTTTCATTAATTATTGAAAACTTTCACTAAATGTTATAACCGTTATTAAAATCCTTATATATATATACAATTCTATAAGCAGAAAAAAAGTTTATTGTGTCCATGTTTCTATGGAGACGTAATTAAGAAAGCAAACTATTTCTAATCTGACACTACTAAACTTGTAAAATTATTTAACAATATTAAACCTAAAAGCTATTATTTAGCAACTATGGTTGACTCTATGCTGGAGGTTTCTTTACGACAAATGAAGATAAACTGCTGATAGAACGTGTAGGTCTAACTAGCAATTATATCAGTACATTTATATTTCATTGTATATTATATTTCTATTTTGATGACCAATTGATTCTGGCCTCCAGTGAAGACCATTATTTTCTTTACATGTTTATGATTAATTGATATAAAGCTGTTGAGACTATCAGTTGGATTTCTGTCCTAAAAGTATTGGTCTTTTACCAATAAAGTTTTGTCTAGTAGTCAGCTAAGAACTTTCACTGGCCCTGCTATTGTACTGTCCATGTTTATGTTGTCATTAATTTTTGCCAAAATGTGTTGTGTACAAGCGAATCTGTGCAAATAACCTCGTACGTAGATAGTAGAACTTACTTGCGGGAAGTTAATTACATATTAGCCGCACAAAAATATAGTCCACGAAAATCCAATATGGAAGACATACTAAGTAAAATCTAATCATGCAAAACTAATTAAAACTTTAACTTTTATCCATGAAGATAGTTGAAATATAGGAAAGTGTTTAAAATATAACTTTATCAAACTTTCATGTAACTGACATGTGAAAAGTAGTGCGATTTATACGCCTAATGCATACGAGGTTATTTGCAAGGGAGCGAGAATGGCCGAGTAGGTACGATTGTTCAGAATATAGTCATCATGGAATCGGCAATATCTTCTGTTATAAGGGTCGTTTTATGTTTCGATTAATTTTCGGTATTAGGACCAAGATCTATACTGAACCATTCCAATTTCAATAATTAAGATAAATCCGGAAGTATATGCGTTGATTCAAACAAAAGGAATAAAAACTGTGTCAATTGAAATATTCTCTATCGGGCGTACTATAGCCTGAACGGCGTGGTTAATCAGTACAATATGATTACCTTCTACTTTAAGAGCTAATCATTAAATAATTATTTCCTAAACGGTATCTACTTATCTAACGCCTTCAACACTTACTGGAATTATTGAATAACCAATTTGATTGACACTACAAAAGCACTGCATATTTTCTTCAAAGCAACATATTTTTATATCGCTCAAGGGATTATTTCTTATTTTACAAGATCTTGTTTGCCTATTTTTATATCATTTTGCATGTTTGTTTGGACTATATATCAGAGTGCGTTTGTCTCCACGATTGTATGTTGAAATTTATAATATTGTGATATTCTATTTAAGTTCTTGTTTATTGTTAATATGGTATGCTTTATTTATTTGTTACAGATAAAAAAGAATATGATGAGTCGTTTTGAAAACGTTTTCGCCAACACACATGTCAGACAAAAAGACTTTTTAAAATGTGAAAAGGAAGTTTTTGTATTTTGAAGTTATTGGATCAGTCAATTAAGAAATAATTCATGGAGATCATAGTTTGTATCTTGTTTTAACATAGGTAACATTATTTTCGTTAAATTTTACCCCGGGCGATTGCAAGGTATAAAATACAACGAAAATAATTTTACCCATGTAAAAACGTAATATAAACTATGGTTTCCATGAATTTTGTCGATTCTAGAAGGAACATTCTAACTTATTTTTCGAAGACAAAGTCAGTAAATTAAATGCCTGTCATAACAAAATCCACTAACAGTTATGGTTACATTTGTTTTTCTTATATGATGCAACCAAGTTACTGATATTTTCCAATTTGATGGCAGTTTGAATTTAGCAACTTAAACAAGTAAAATGCACACAAAATCGTAAAATACACCAATAACCAGCTTGTGTCAATGTCACCAGCGTCCTTCTTCACAGGAAGACAACAATTCCAAAAACCAAAATCGACAATTGGTTGTCCTAAGTACTTTGTCCGTGAAAAAAATTATGCCAAGAAACAATACACGAATTTTCATGTTTTATATATGCACCACGGTCCTGTATGAATACATGCATTCACTTATGAATGATGCTTATAATTTGTTCGTCAATACGCATGTGCGAATTAAAATATATCCGGATGTTTATCACGGTATTATTTATATAGCCAATGAAGAATAGAAAATATAAAGTAATATTTAGTTTTTGGCGGGAGTTAGATAATGGCTTTTCAGATGGAATTCGTTACTAAGCATGTCAGTCTAATGACTTTGGTATACCTCTATTCTCTTCTTTCCTGAGCAATTCCTTTGTGCAAGGAAAGCTTAAGCAGTGATGGTAAACAATTCTATCAAAATCAGCAAAATGAACAATCACCTCTCACCTCAACTGAGCGGACACAATACATACCACGTCATATGTACTGTTCATTAGTAATAAAACCAAGAAAACATTCGACAGTCACAACTATGTAAAATGTAATCATAGAAACAGAGGGAACATTGATACCCCTAACATACATTCATGACCTCCCACTTTGCTGGCTTGGTAGAGGAAATTACAAGCAATGGACGGGGTTAAGCTAGTTTGACGGGTGAAACTGTTATATATATGTGCCATTTATTTGCATCATTTACGTTCTGTTTAAAATAATTTATTCTATCGCATTTCTTGTGGAATTTTTGTGCGACTTAATTCTTGACTAAATATGAAACAGTTTCTGTATATGTCCAGTCCCAAACAGCATGCCTTTGATGACATAGCCTAAAAGTTACAATTCAATTTGTTGAAAGGAAGGATGATCTAAATAGATCATTACACGACATTTTTTTATATTATACCCTTTATTAGGCCTATGACATGATATCAGCACGAGAGCCGATAGGCTTGAGGGATGATATATGAACGAGGGCTGATAAAGGGTATGATATGAAAAATAAAATGTTACTATCTGTTTATCATATACTTCAATAGAGGAAATAATTGATTTGTGCCAAAATGTTTAGTCATTAAGGAGGTTATCCAGTTCCATGGACATAATTTCGCCAGGATCCCTCAGTTCATTATTAGTTCTGAGCCATGTCATAACAATATTCAGATCACTTGTTGTTTTCCCCTTAGTGTAATTTTTTTCAATGAATTCACATATGCTGCATGATATGAAAAATGAGATGTTATGATATGTTTATCACATACTTCAACAGAGGAAATAACTGAATTGTACTTGTACCACAGAGATATAAAACAAGAAATGTATTGTTTTAAAAAGCAAATCCAATAAAATGCACTCTTTTTTTTAGCACTTTCAATATCATAAGAGAGAAAATTGGCAGTTCATAATTTTCTATGCAAATATTCAATAAAACAGTTTTAATGGACAACATTCACCAAAATTTACTCAACAGGTGTTGCTCGAGTGCTAACGGTGGTTAGCGGAGAGTTTTATTATCGCTTAGACGTTTGAAACCTATGTAAGCTATATATAAAATGGCGTACAATATATGGACAGTGCCGAAACTAAAGGCAGAACTGGTTACAAGAGGTGCCGTAACAACAGGAAGAAAAGCAGATTTGGTTGATAGGTAATAACTAAACCCCTCATTGTGTTTTTTTTAAACGAAAACATTTCCCATGTCCGCCCATTTGCAGAATCACACAGAGAAAACACGATAAAACATTAATAATGTCATTATGTGATAGTTTTCCGGAATTCATGAAGTAGCGTGTAATAAACTTACGAAGATTGACGGAAAGGCATGTAATAACATCCCGGGAGCAGTTCATAAACTTGCTTTATCAGCCCGCGTGGTCCATTCTTGTGAAACTGGGTGAAATAAATATGATTCCTCTTATTATTATAAATAAAACTCAAAGTTTTATCACAGGGTAAATTTTTAGCTATATTATCTACTAGTATATATGATAAAAACAGTTAATTGATGACACAATATATACTTAATCGCAAAAGAAAAGTTACCGTGCCAGATGATTATCTTCTGATATAAGGGTCATGTTATGCTTTTATTATTCCATTAAAATTCTGCAATATTAGGTTCACATTGTATATCGATCATGCCATTTCCAATATGCATTCGGAAGTATGCGATTCGCTTTAAAACTAAAGAATGAAAACTGGCCATCTATGTCAAACTGAAATATTGTCTACCAGACGTGATAATTGTTATGCCAAAAACATACATCTAGACGTACTTTAGCCTGAAAGGCGTTCTAAATCATTACACTGATGATACCTTTTACTTTAGGAACTAATTGTTATGTAGAATTCTTTCATAACCAGTGTCTACTTATCTAACGCCTTCAACAAATATTGGAATTACTGAATAACCAATTTTCCTGACAGTACAAAAGCACGTTGCATATTTTGTTCGAAGCAATCCAACCACATGATTTTATATCGGCCAGGGAATTATTCCTTGTGTTACAAGATCTTGTTTTACTTGTTTGTTTATAATATATTTCATAGTGCGTATGTCTCACCGATTGTATGTTTAAAAGAAATTTATAATATTGGGATATTACATAAGTTCCCGTTATTATGGAATTATGATTTATTTATTTGTTACGGATACAAAAGAGTGTGATAAAACGTTTTTAAAAGGTTTTCGCGATCACGTCAGCCGAAAAGCATTTTAAAATGTGAATATGAAGTTTTTGTGCTCTAATTTTTTTTTGATCAATCAATAGACAATATATAAAAGTATTATACAAGAATATTGTTCCTTACCAATACAGTCTTATGTAGTTTTTGGTGGTAGTTAGATAATGGCTTTTCAGGTGAAATTCGTCATTTAACACTATACAGTTTTTCAGCTTTTCATTTTAAAGAATATACCTCTATTTTCTTCTTTACTGAATAATTAAGAAAGCTTCAGCAGGCAGTGATAGTTAATTCCATTAATATCAACAAAATGAACAATCGCCCCCGAAACAATTGAACACAAATAAAGACCATCATAGAAACAGACAAATCGATACTCCTAACACACATGACCGCCCACTTTGCTGGCTTGGTACAGGCAATCAATAAAATGTGACGGGATTAAACTAGTTTAATAGGGTAAATTGTATTGTTATATAGCAATATATATACCATTTATATACAGACTTAATTCTTGACTATGTATGAAATAGTTTCTGAATCTGTTCAGTCCCAAACAGCATGCCTTTGATGACATAGCCTATAAAGGTGATACTCAAGTTGTTGAAAGGAAAGATCAGCAGTTTAACTAGTTAATTAATGACACAATATATTGTATTAATAAACGGTATTATATTTTTAACATTTAATATACCACAATTTAAATAAAACAATAGCTATTAAATTGATTAAAAAATGTAAATCAATGTTAAGAAAAAATGTACCAATAAAACAATAAGTAAAAGAAAAATGAAATACATATTATTGAACTAATAAAAGAACAAATACATGTATATAAAAATATCAAAGCACACAGTGACACTATTATTAGTTATAATTGTCAAATGCAATGGTCTTCTTTTTACTGGAGGTATGTTAATAAACAAATAATGCATTGCTATATTATTGTTTTAGTGTAAACAATATTTTATTTGAAAGAAAGTCAAACACAAATACAAGATTATTGTTTTAACTGATTTTTATCGATAGTTTTTTAAAATCATGTAATTATTAATAAGGCTCTCCTTCCTAAAGCTCAGGAAGGGCCCGGTGGCTCAATTAGTTAGATAATTGGATTACCTAACAACTCATACAAGCCTATCACCAATACAGCGTGGGATCGCGCCCGGATTTGTAAATTTCAAAAAGGGTGCACTCGACTCGCAGCCGCAAGTGATAAAGTTTACCAGTTGCTTGCCCATGGTCGGTGGTTCTCTCCAGGTACTCCGGTTTCTTCCACCACTAAAACTGGTCGCTATGCTGTAGCTAAAATATTGCTAAAAGTGGCGTTAAACACAATAAACTAATCAATCTTCAAGCTCCGGCGACTTTAGTCAATTTTGGTTATCCTGTTTTGGGTCTTTGGTTTTCTTGCTCCCAAAGTCTGTTAAGTTACTTGGCTCTCAACTATTTTATCTTTGAATGTACCCGATAAGAGTTATTCTAGAAACACGTCGTGTGCACTCAATTTGATTTGATTTGGTTTTTATTATTATGAAGCTTTCATTGCATCAAAATCAGAGGGTTCGGAAACCTTTGTAAACTATTAGAAATTATGTATGTGTCACAAAGATCTAAAGTATTAATTTAAGTTTGGCAGCAACTCAGAGAAAATTACTATGAACAGATAGGAATATATACCTTTTCACAATGGTCAGTGAATGACCGATATTGTTATCGTTAGTAGAAGAAAAACATAAAAGACTTTTTGTCTCATATGTATTAAGCCGCTGTACAGAAGATTGTTAGAGGTAATTTACCAGCATGAAGAAACAAATGAAATAAAATTGAACAAAAGACAATATATAGTGCTTCCTTAGAGTTGTTTATGTTATCCCACCAATGGATTATTACAATCATTGTAGAGGTGTTGCCTTTATGTCCAGGAACGAGATACGTAAAAGGACATAAAATTGATCCTTCTTTGTCAATACAAATAATAATAATAAACTCAATTCTAGTTAATTTGGTTGGCTTAGCAAAACCAGACTATAATGGTGCTACATCCGTAACATTATACATTAAATTGATTGATTGATTGGTGTTTAATGCCAACTTTAGCAGTATTTCAGCTATATCGTGGCGTGAACAAATTGTATATTAATATACGACACCTACAATATCCTTAGAAGTAAAACATACTTGTCCATGAAAACAAATATGTACAAATGAAAGGATAAAATCAAATATTTAGAACGTATGTCATCCAACAATATTTTTGCATATAATTGTCTTTCCATTTCAAAATTCTGTCGCCTGCGACATATATTAGACATTAAAATATCACAAATACAACATTAACAAGTATTGTTTAATATTTGGCTATTGTGTTAAGGCCCGTTCGTTTTCTTGTTCCACCATATTTTAAAGTTATTTGGTTTAATTTATTTTGACTTTGAAAGTTCCCGATGAAGGTTATTTCAGAAACGTGTCGTGCGTATTAAATTAGATATCTACGTTTTTATTATATAATTTTTGTCTGTGTACCCTACTTCTATATACTAATTAAAGTAAACTCAACCATCTATAATAAGAAGCTTATATCAGCAAAGTCTAAAGTAGAGGAATACACTAGTTTGCATGTTCTTAATTCTAACATACATGCAATAAAGAAATTGTCTTGAACAGATATAGCGACTTCATTCACAAACGAGGGTTTTACATGGAACGGATTAAGCTTGACTTTCGAGGCATTTCATTTTAAATCCTGGTAGGAGTACGATCTTTTGTTAGTTTCTAATTTTCTACTTTGGTGTACACAATGTGTTTCCAGAAATAATCTTCACCAGGCTTATTCAAAGTTATGTTATTCATTTTCAATTCCATCGATGATATATCTTTACAGAATTCTGTATTTGATATTGAAATATTCGCTGTCTTCACTATGTTACTATTTTCCTATATTTGGTTTAGTTGGTTTGGTTTTATGGTGTTTAACTCCACTTTATGAAATATTAGATCCAGCATGAAGTAAAAAAACAAAAGAAATAAAAATTGATCAGGAGACAGTATAGTGCCTACTTATTGTTGTTAATGTTAGGTTTATCTCACCAGTGGATTCCTACCATTATTATAGAGATCTTGACTTTATCTCACCAGTGGATTCCTACCATTATTATAGAGATGTTGACTTTATCTCACCAGTGGATTCCTACCATTATTA
>MJUT01009703.1:881513-947560 GCA_002080005.1 Gigantidas platifrons
GACTTTATCTCACCAGTGGATTCCTACCATTATTATAGAGATGTTGACTTTATCTCACCAGTGGATTCCTACCATCATTACAGAGATGTTGACTTTATGCTCGGAACAACAGGAACAAGATAAGGAAAAGGACATAAAATGAATCATTCTTTGTCAAAACAAATAATAATAATCTAAATTCTAGTTAATTTGGTGGGCTTAACAAAACCATACCATAATGGTGCTACATCCGTGACATTAGGCATTAAATTGATTGATTGATTGGTGTTTAATGCCAACTTTAGCAGTATTTCAGCTATATCGTGGCGTGAACAAATTGTATATTAATATACGACACCTACAAGATCCTTAGAAGTAAAACATACTTGTCCATGAAAACAAATATGTACAAATGAAAGGATAAAATCAAATATTTAGAACGTATGTTATCCAACAATATTTTTGCATATAAATGTCTTTCCATTTCAAAATTCTGTCGCCTGCGACATATATTAGACATTAAAATAGCACAAATACAACATTAACAAGTATTGTTTAATATTTGGCTATTCTGTTAAGGCCCGTTCGTTTTCTTGTTCCACCATATTTTAAAGTTATTTGGTTTAAAATATTTTGACTTTGAAAGTTCCTGATGAAGGTTATTTCAGAAACGCCTCGTGGGTATTAAATTAGATATCTACGTTTTTATTATATAATTTTTGTCTGTGTACGTTACTTCTATATACTAATTAAAGTAAACTCAACCATCTAAAATAAGAAGCTTATATCAGCAAAGTCTAAAGTAGAGGAATACACTAGTTTGCATGTTCTTAATTCTAACATACATGAAATAAAGAAATTGTCTAGAACAGGCATAACGACTTCATTCATAAACGAGGGTTTTACATGGAACGGATTAAGCTTGACTTTCGAGGCACTTCATTTTAAATCCTGGTAGGAGTAAGATATTTTGTTAGTTTCTAATTCGGTCAGCACAATACGTTTTCAGAACAACCTTCATCAGGTCTGCTCAAAGTCATGTTATTTGTTTTCAATTCCATCGATGATATATCTTTACAAATAAACGTTAGAGAATACCGAAGGGGAAATAAAAAAAAGGATAATCCAGAGAAACTGGTTACATATACTAGTAGTACACAAGACGAAGAAAATCAAACCAATAACATAACACAACATGTAGTTGATTTCGAGATATTCGTTGTATTCACTGTGTTACTATTTTCGTATATTTGTAAACAGATAAAGTTAACTTGATATATAACATATCGAGTCATTTTTTGTACATCAATAACGTTTTTGCCTATCACAAAATTTATTTAAAAAAAATCTTATCATTAAATATCCTTTTTACACTGAAAAGGTGACAAAACAGCCAACGCGTAATGTATATATAGGTCTACTCTTTCAAGCTGAAAGTCAAACTGATAAATTTTCTACAATGTCTACAATGACATGATAAAAGGATATGTACTCTTAATAACCCATTTTCCCACGCTCCAAGATGCAATGACCATTCATAAAAGAAAATCAATGGCTTTATTTTCTTATTCTTTTCCCCCTCAGAAACAAAACAAATATTCAAATGTCTGTTTTAGTATGTCCATTATAAAATGTGTTAACTAACTATTGTAGGTCTTAATATTAATCAATGAATAATAAAAATAAATGTTTTATCATATCAATTTATCCATTGTCTTAAAAAAAAAACATTTCCCGCCATCAATCATTTAAAAAGTACTTCCTTTGTTCATTATTATCAACTTTTTATGTGTAAGCATTTACTTAGTTTTTGGTATAGAAGATTTTTCAATATATTTCCATTAAATAACCACCATTTCCTGTATGAATTGAAGATGCTTTGTGTCTATCAGTGGCAGAAAACAAAACGCCTTATTTGTTGCGCTGTTCCATAGTTCTATTTATTTGTTGCAAAGTGCAAATGATCTGTTGCGAGGTGTAAAAAGATTGTAGCGTGGTCTAATTCATCTAGAGAAGTACACATTTCTTTAATTGTAGAGAGAACAACTTCGTATCAAATCATTTAAAGACAGGTGTAAATTGTTTAAACCTCTCTTCAATTTAGTTAAATTTCACAATTGAAAATATGTTTAAATTAATTACATATCTCTTTAATAAATGATTTCGTCCTCTCTATAATACATTTGAAGAGAACTCTAAGTGAATAATTGCTAGCAACAATTGTATTTATGGGAGCATTATTTAATTAAATGGAGCAATACACATTTGATGGGAGCAACAATCCATTTGTTTGCGAGGTACAAAATAATTGAACTTCTCTAGAGGGGTATGCATATGTTCCAGACCATACGCGTACGGTCCGGACCGTATTTTTTCAAAATACCTGTACGGTCGGACCGTACGCGTACGGTCTGCCTAGTTTTAAGTTGAAACTTCGCATTGGAAAAAGAAGAAATTTCACTGCATTCTGCTGCAAAACAAGCACGATTTTCTCTTGCAAGCAAAAGAAGTAAATGCAAGGGAACATGCATGAACAAAACATGTAAGTATAGAAAGACCGGCGTTCCTTGTAGCAGCAAGTGTCACTCTGGGCGTGCATGCAAACATGTGATTCAGGTAGACAATTAAAATTGCATTATAGTTCAAAAGCTGTTTACTTTTCATGAGGTGATGGTGTTTTGTTTAAAGTAATAATAATTATGATAAATGTAATTTGTAAAACTCAATAAAAGTTTATGATATTATGTTTGTATTGAAAAAACCCATATGGTCTAAATACCCGTATGGTCCAGCTCGTACTAGACCCTATGAGTATACTCATACGGTCGGACCGTACGAGTATACTCATACGGTCCGGACCGCGTACGCGTACGGTCCAAATACGCGTATGGTCTGGAACACATATATAAAGAGAGGTGTAATTATTTTAATTTCTGTGGGTAAATCTGTGATTTAATAATCATCATTTACGCTATGCTAATGACAAAAAACGATGACGAAAAGTGAGACGTACTTCCACTAGAAAAAAACGTATTATTTAGTAGCGTGACCAATTTCGTCAGAAACGACGCCATGACAGGTGTTTGCTGTTCTACCGTATTTTGAATGTAGCAGTGTTATTGTGAACACAGATTCCTAATCTTGCTCTTTATATATAATCATGTGTTTATTTTTGTGCCGTTAATTAATATGTTATAAAAGAAGAAGGGAGAACGGGATTGATTGTGACTATATCTACGACAAACTTGACATATCCGTTGTCACATGTGATACAGATGTTCCATAACAGTTAACTAAGTCATGGTGGCGACCATAAAACGTTCGAAGTGACGCGATGACTTCAACTTAGCCGATAGAAATCCTTGGTTCAGTAGCTTCATCCGAATCTAAAAGGGGGCGTCGTGGTGTGATCGTATGGTAGTTTAATTTACAACTACATGTGCAATCAGTGCCTATCATCACTAAAGTTGTGAGTTCGAACCCCGTTCATGGCGAGGTGTACTCGACACATTATGTGCTAAAGTGACAGGTCGGTGGTTTTCTCCGGTTTCCTTCACCAATAAGAATGGTCGCCCCTATATAATTGAAATATTGTTCAAAGTGGCGTTAAACACCATAACCCAATTACCAACCAACCGAATCGAAAAATCGTTGACAACAGGAAAATAAAGTGAGCATCTTGGTGTCGCTATAATTAGACAGAATGTATTAGTTCACATTAGAAAATACACTTTAGTTACTCATATATTACAATCACATCCGAAAGATCACCCATGTCTTCAGTGTCCATTGAAGTTACATAAGAAATTAATACCAATTAATATACCATCAGTTAATTAATTACTATCGTCCAAATATTGCCAATTACACATGAGCCATGTCTCATGAACTTTTATTTTTAACATTTGGTCAATAACTACGTTTGTCCTGATTCTAGCTGACAAATGATAAACATTCAATATATTTCTCTAATAAGACCTTCTCAGTGTGTTCTAGATTTTGAACAGATTCTTATTTTTATTTCCGTAGACAGGACACGTTCTCTGTATTTGTTTATAGAGTGATGTTATATATATCGCCCTTAGTATTATCTAAAATGTATCATACAGTGTTTTGTTCATAATTTCTCAATGATCCAGAGGTGGCCTATGAAAGTGTCAATATTTTCAAATACAATGTAATTGTGTTAATGTTTGAAATCACTTGACAGTCCCGAACTCCCCCTTACTAAAAAGATTTTTAGTCATATTTGTGTTAATGTTTGGAAATCACTTGACAGTCTCGAACTCACATTACTTAAGGAGTTTTAGTCATTACAACTCTAACAATTAGGTAATTACACAAAAATTGTTGTCATTTCTTTCCGGTGCAAACGTTTTCACATAGAGAATTATAATGGCGAATAATTTTTAAATAACATCTCTAATAATGAAATCTATTGTAATTGGATGTATAATCAAGCGACAACAACACGAAGAAGAAAGATATAACATAATTGGTAGTAGGTGGTAGTAGGTTCTATAATCTTGTTTTTGTTATAGTGACGTTAGCACGCAGCCATCAGTGATGTAATGGTTAGCGTGCTCGTGGGAGTACGGTAGATCGTGGATTCGATCCCAGATCAAACCAAAAATGATAAAATTGGTATTTTTGCTTCTCCGCTAAGCACGCAGCATTAACGAGAAAGAACAGAGACTGGTTTGCTCGGAATCAGGATAATATGTCCGAGTTGGGCGACATGTCTGTCTATTCGCGGACTGTTATTTCAGTGAGCTACTATAAAATCCAACTAAGCGGACCTCATCATCATTTCATTGAAAATTAAATTGTTCTCGCCATCATATAGCCGAAAAACTTTTATGTGTTTACTTTATAAGTTCACATGTATAACTCGTTTTATATAAGTCGACCTGGTTTACGAAAATATGACACTAACAAGAAATCACTCATTTTTGTGAGCGTGCAGACTAATTGAATTTTCATTTAAATCAACATTATACAATTTCCTACCTCTGTACTGACACTCGCTTTATAAAGGGGCTTTATATTGATAGCTGTATTGATCTTATCCGCTAATCATGCAGCATTAGGGAGTAAGGGCAAAGACTGGTTGACTCGGAATCGGGATAATGTATCTAACCATCCACTGTTGTGTCAGTGAGCTAACATTATAAAATTCCAAATAAGCGAGCTGGTCTAGTACAAAGTGAACATCCTCTCATCGATGATATAGCAGGGAATTTGCTCACTTGGAGTTAAACAACAGTGACTCACTCTTTTAAGGAGTCTTAAATGACAAAAAATCTACAACCACCCACTTTATCCTACCATAGTTCTGTTAAGAACAAACATAGCATCGTATGATGTAAACCCTACTGCTCTACCTAGAATTGAGGAAAAAGGTAGTATGAAAAAATATCACATGTACGCTGCCGGATTTAGGACAAATGAGGCGCTGTGCTAGTTAAGTTATGAGGCCCCTTACTTGGGCCCCGAAGGAGGTAGACCCGGTAGGCCCGGTAGGCCTACACAGGCAGTCAGGAATACATGCTCAGGAAATTTAGGAATAGTTAAAATATTACGTTATATTAGGTCAGACATGCAAACTGCGGTTTTTGTTTTTTGGCAGGACGATGCCCTCCTGGCTAACGAGGCCATGTGTTTAAACACACATAAGCACAATGGTAAATCCGGCCCTGAACATGTATGTGATAAGAGCACAACAACGCGGATATTAAATGAGTTCAACCCCATAATGAATTGTCGGAGAATAGTTTCGTTGACGCGAAGACATCGTCGGCAATCCATGGCTAATCACGCTTCGACATACCGTCCACTCGTTATCATGATGAGTGGAGAATATCAATCGGGTATCAACGATGAAGTCTGAATTTACTGAGGTAACTTTCCCCAAAAATATTACGCTATGATAAATTTTATACATTAAATTATATGATGTTCATCAAAATATAAAATACATTTAATAGAATGGGAGGTATATCCAAAATATGGTTTCATTCAAATAAGCAATAATTAAAAAGTTAGTTAACTTTCCAATAGTTAAAAATGATGTCAGCTCTAAGCCGTATTTGCCTCAATTTTACAATACCTGAGCTACGACCTTGAATTCTATAAACAAAGCAGAGAAACATAAAACAAGGATTGGACCATAACAAAGGGAGTGAAAGCAAGTACTTCGAAAGGGTAAGATTATCTTGACTCCATTGATGTAGTTAACTGTTAATTAAGACAGACTGTACAATGTTTGAACCAGGATACGTAGACCTCGGGGAAACAGGTATAGCAATAATTATTTACAATTGGAACGTTCAAAACTGTCAGTATTGTCATAAAGTGAAGAACTCAATTGTCCCTTTGTGTCAAAGTCAAGAAAAAGTGTGCACGTGATTAGCTGGTTAAAAGGGATTTAGATTTCTATAGGGTACAATCTACATAATTCTGTTTAAATGAATAGAACCAGCATGGAGTAAGGATAGATTATCCTTTTGTATGACTTGGCTTCGCTCCTACAGTTTTTGTAGGAGTTCATTGTTATGTATTTATAACAGGTGTGAGTGATAGAAAGCGTCTGTACAGACTAGCATTTTATTCTACACTAATTAAGAATTCTCACGATATAGTGTTTATAGTAAATATCAGATATTGACAGTTAGCAGGTGTCTGATAAGATCTAATGTACCAATTATATGGAAACCAGTTCATCTATTAATCATTGTAAACATAACAGTAGGTGGTGTGGTGTCAGCTACGATTTACATGTAAAGCAATACTTGGTTATTAGTTCAAATTTGCGTTGTATATATTATCTTATTTCAATGTATTTTGTTTGTATACAAAGATTATTTTTATTTTCATGTTTTTATTTACTTAATTTATTCTAAAAGAGAGCTCTTCCTTTACTATTTTTCTAGCAGCAAGTAGGATTACTATGATTCGGAGAGAATCTGATGCCAGCTCTAGACATCAGAAGAACACGCACGCAGGATATTGTGGACACACTATAATCATAAAGGAGCCTTCCCAGTTGATTAATGTTATTCTTGTTTCGTATTTTATGATTTTGTCAACACCAGATTCGATTAATTGGTTTAGTGAATCGATGAACAGCAGTGTTCAGTCAGTGTAAACAATATATTTGTTATGTAGGTAAAATATCCGTCTTAAATTAAGCCCTATTTCTCTCTTGATTAATCAGGAAGTATTATAATTTAACTTGTAACATGATCACATTCTTGTCCTTTGATCTGTTTATGGTTTATATATCAGAATGTAAGCAACAGCTAAGAACTATGAAATAATACAGGCATATACGAGATACGGCACACTTTAAATCTGGGCTGTAGTTTTATTACTCTCAGAGAGCAGTCCAATAATCAACAACCTAGATGTGATATTGCATGGCTTCATGTTACAAATCATTTATAGCACGCCCTCCACGTTAAACAATCTCATGTTTGGCGTTCGATTATTTAACTGTTTAACTCGGAAAGCCATGATATAAATATAACATGTCTTGATTAATGTAGAAATGACACCCTTTCACATTCCTTTTTTTTGGTATACGTGTTGGATGACTAGAAAGTAGTTTGGAATATTCAAACATTTGAAGCTATCAAATGGATAATCTGAAGCCGTACAGAAATCCCAATCACCAACAGAGAAAGGACAAACGATAATCTACACACACATAAAACACAAAATTGTGCAACGCGAACCTCACTAAAATCTGTGAGTGAACGGTGCTCCAGAGGA
Source organism: Gigantidas platifrons (assembly GCA_002080005.1). NCBI lineage: Eukaryota > Metazoa > Mollusca > Bivalvia > Mytilida > Modiolidae > Gigantidas > Gigantidas platifrons. The sequence continues at coordinate 889,266 of MJUT01009703.1, forward strand.
GTAAGCAGGACCCGCTCTGCTAGAGCCATTATAATATAATACGAACACGCCTTAACTCTGTAATATGAATTCAATGTTCAGTTTTGATTGGCTGCTTGGGTTTTGTATTAAGCATAAAAGTTAAACAGACTAATCGACAATGTTGGTATACACATATCGTCTATTTAAAGATCTTGAGATAAAAGAAACAGATGTTTTCTTTATTCGTTGTTTCACATATTCTGTCGCTTGAAAGATGGTATTTAAAATTAGACTTTGGTTCAAAATAGACCATTGTTATCATGTTATGTCTTCCAATGGCCTTGTGTACATATCTAACATTTAAACGATAGTCAGTCATCGGCTCTCTTTTATGGAACTCATATCATACAAATGACAACTTTTGTGTCACGAAGAATAAAGAGATTATGTACAAAGTTCAAAACTAAGATTAAGCGCTCCTTACAACAACACCACTTAACTTGTTATCTGTAAAAGTTGACGTTTTACTCACATGACATGTGGAAAACACTTGTACGAACTCGTCATTTTACTCACATGACATGTGGAAAACTCTTGTACGAACTCGTCATTTTACTCACATGACATGTGGAAAACACTTGTACGAACTCGTCATTTTACTCACATGGCATGTGGAAAACTCTTGTACGAACTCCTCATTTTACTCACATGACATGTGGAAAACTCTTGTACGAACTCCTCATTTTACTCACATGACATGTGGAAAACTCTTGTATGAACTCCTCATTTTACTCACATGGCATGTGGAAAACTCTTGTACGAACTCGTCATTTTACTCACATGGCATGTGGAAAACACTTGTACGAACTCGTCATTTTACTCACATGACATGTGGAAAACACTTGTACGAACTCGTCATTTTACTCACATGACATATGGAAAACACTTGTACGAACTCGTCATTTTATTTAGCGGGGAAGTGTAGGACCCGAATGGTAGTTTAACCCTGCCACTTTTTTTTTATTGAAGTGCCTGTATCAAGCCATGAATGTAAGCTGTTATATGTATGTTAGGAGTATGGATCTTGTCTCTGTTTCTACGATTTCTAATTAACAATTTGGAAGAAGAGTTTGTTGATACCAAAGGGGCAATCAGAATCCGTATATCGAAGAATAACAGAAAACACAATGGCCAAAAGAAAAAGTACAAAAGGACAAACAACGATCTAGAAAACATACACATAAAACTAAAGATCGAGTAACAGGAACCACACTAAAAAACGGGGGTGAACTGTTCTGACGGTGAGACATTTTTGTGTATCATTTCATTTTAAAACCAACGTGAACTTGTATGATATTCAATCGCATGTAAATTAATCAGTATTATTCGTTTTTATTGTTCTCTCTAGGGTATCAACATATAAAGGTAATCTTTATCCTTATTTATTTTCTCCTTCGATACTCTCATACGAAAATAAATATAGTCTTTTCTATAATAAGATAAAACAAGAATGAATAGAGTGAGTGACTCGCTACAATTTAACGAGCCTATTTTATTAATTATAACAATCATATAAATGTATGTATGTACACAAACAATGTTCATAAATTAACCAGTCCTGTTAACTTATCTTGAATAGATTTTTCATTTATACCCTGAAATGGAAAGTAAACGTGACGTGTTGTAGCAAGACTCGATAAAGTATTTAATTACTGATTATTTTTATACCCAAACTCCTCAGGCGTGAACATGAAGTTCACGAGAATACGTGTGGCGGGAACCATATACTTGTAATTGACTGTATATGCAATTACCTTAATTAATCTAATAATGAAAAGAAATACATTTATTTTCTCCTTCGATACTCTCATACGAAAATAAATATAGTCTTTTCTATAATAAGGTTATATTAATGAAAATGCTGAACATTTTTTATTGTATTGCAGTCTCTTTAATGAAGAGAGAATTCAGATGTATAATGAAATTAACTGGTTAAATTTGTCTGATTTACCCATTTCCATCGAATTATTATTAAGTAAGTAAGTAAGTAAGTAAAACTTTATTTCAATTCGGCATGTAATATAAACAACCAAAACATAAGCTCTTGAGAGCTTTTTACCGAATATAAAAACAAATACATTAATATTAAAAACAATGCAATCAGCATGCAATTACAATATTAAAACATATCATGCAGGCAAAAAGCAGAAAGGGGGCTGTAAAAGAATCCTGAACAGAGGTCCATGTGGCAAGTGCCTCGCTGTCACCCTGTTCAGGACTACCATACAGTCACTCCATTTCAACATAAAAGCAGTACAAAACAAGCCAAGCATGAAACTAAAAACAAGCAAAAAGCAACTAAAAAACAGAAATTTAGACATTTAGTAATTTCCATAAATTTATTTAACACCATTTAAAGAATAAAACTTTGAACATCTAAAAAATTGAAATTTTCATAAAAATTTAAAAAGAAAGACATAGCATTACTAATAATTAAGAGATCTAAAATATATATATATAGAGAAAAAAACATTGATCGTGAATCGGAAGCGAATTCTTTCGAAACAAAGACTGTCAGTAGAAACACTTAAATTGAGGCAAGAAAAATAAATTAGGCTTTTTATTTACAAGCAGAGCATCGGCAATCAGAACCAGTCCAGGACTGAACAAGGCTCCTAAAATGTGCGAAACTATTTTCAGTCCTGCCTGAAGTGGTCTGGTAAGCTATTCCACAGAGAAGCTGCTGCAAAACGGAATGATCTCTTACCGTATGTTGTAGTCCTTACCTGTGGTACATCCAATATATTTCTGTATCTAAAATAATATTTTGAATTTTTAGTATGGAGTAAATTTTGTAAACAGACAGGAGCCAAATTGTGTAGAATTTTGTAAGTCTCAAGTGCCATTGTCCTGATACGTCTCACTTGTAGGGTGGGAACCTTTGCTTTTTCAAGCAAAGTTTCAGAGGAGGATGAATAATCATCATATACAAATCGCAGAGCTCGCTCTTGTATTTTTTCAAGTTTTTTAGAGTTTTTTTCAGTACAAAAATGCCATGCCAAAGGGAATGAAGCGATTAGCTTAGATAACAACTGTGCCATATTCATGTGTGTGCAAAAATATATTAAAGATTGTAAGAGATTCTTGTACCGATAACAGAAGCATTTAATTTTCTTTATTTAGTTAATAACTTGTTGTATATTGATAAGTACAATACCCGAATGCCATACTTATTTTTCTTTGTATTTTTTACGACTCAATGGTTTTGATGTATTAAAGGTTTAATTATCGAAAAGTGAAAAAAAGTATACTTACAGAAAATGAAAATCCAATAAATCCTAGTAACATAATCAAAATTTAAATCACTCATTGTTGTGCATACAGTTGAGTTTTACCTTAACACTTAGAGTGGTGTGTTCGATTACATATTAAAATGTGTTAAGGTCTGTTTGACACGAATTATAAAACCAATGCCATTGAGTCGTACTGTTTTATTGTCTTCAAGCTGAATTAAATTGTATATTATAAGTCATTCATGTTCAATGTATGTTGTATATATGTATGTTTATTGGAGAAGACAATTCTAAGTTGAAAAACTTGTGTCTAATCCGTTTGGTTTTTTTATGAACAATAAAATAAGTTTAAATTTAAATTAAAAGATAAAACAAGAATGAATAGAGTGAGTGACTCGCTACAACTTCGATCACAAAGATATCACAGGGAGATTTAACGAACGTGGTTATAAATCTAAATTTCTAGAAACTAACAATTTGTTGTATAAATCATCTTGTATATATCCGTCTTTGAATTTGTCCGTTACCCACCTACCATGAGCTCGGAGAAGACTGTCGGATACATTATTCTGAGCCGCAACAGAAACACCACCATTCCTTACACTATGCAGACAAAACTGGGATTTATTATAACCCAAGACACCCAATGTATCCAAAAAGATTTCCCGAGCTCTGGTATATGATAAAGGTTTAAATCTATTACATAATTTGCACGATTTATTATTTTTACAAAACTGAACAGCAGTAAATAAATATTCACTAGATTTAAAATTTAAACTAGCTGATTTTATTTAACGTGATAAAAAAGAAACTGGACAGAGTGTATTTCCTGTTTTTGCTATAACCACTTTATTACCCCTTCGATAAATGTCAGTTTTACTTTTCTGAATATTTATTTCAAGATGAGTATAAAAAAATTCAAGATCTTTCATTAAAATGTTCGACAATTCGCTGTAACGAAAAAATCCAGAAAAACCTAATAAACACAAAGTGCATGTACGTAAATCTGATAAAGTTGAATCCTTTTTTCCATAACGATCAATAATTTTCTTCAACATATCCACAGTTATAGGAAGTTTTTTATTGACAGGTTTGGCCAGTAATCGTTTACTGCCTTCTAAACACAATTTCACTAATTTATCATCACACGGATTTTTTCTCAAAGAAACTATGTGAAAACGGTTGATACTATAAAATACAGCATCCAAATCTGAAATAGACACACGCTGAAAAACTAACGAACTTGTGTATAAACATAAAGAAGTCGGTGTTGCTGGAAGTGAAGAAAACGAATGTAATTCACACAACTTTCGAAATTTGTTAAAATAAATATCACATTTCTTGTTGGTACTGTCGGCCTTACCGGCATCCACTAAATCTGGTATTTGTTTGGCGGCTGGTCCTAAAATATCATGATTATAGAAAGGTTGTAAGTCCTTCCAAGATCCATAACTGTATACATTCTGTAAATAGACGTAAATAGACAATTTTAAAATGAATATTTTTCGTTTATACAAACCATCATTCACAAAATACTCATTTTGAAGGATCATTCACCAAAAGAACATTTATTGTAAGATAAAACATTTATTGTAAGATAAAACATTTATTGTAAGATAAAACATTTTTTGTCTGCACATTTCCAGCATGATTAGTATTATTTATATTGGTTCAAGAATGGACAGTATTCATTAATTAAATTATCTATGTGGTACATGCATGGTGCATGCGTGATCATGCACATGCATCCTTCTGATTGGTCACTCGATTAATGCTAACAGGGGTTATTGGGTTACAGCAAGAACTAACCCACGCTATCAGTCGGCCATTAAACTCCTGAACAGAAAGTTCATGAAACAATTTTTGTGAGACTTTTATTGCTTATCCGGGAAAAACCTTCCTGCATACCACCCTTCAATGGACATTTTATCTTTTCAATTGATTGGCTATACTGTATTCTGTTATGGCAAAATAAGTTTGATTGTCTATTTTATAATTGTTTAACTATATATACATGTACTTACAATTTATTTCATTTATGTATGTTTTCATATGGTATTTTTTTGTTTCTAACTTCTTACATGTATGTTGGGCACTTTTAGCTCCCACCTTTGCATCTTGTATTGTCATTTATTCAAATAGTTATGCATTATTATGTAATATTCGTTCATGTAATTGTATTATTTTAGGGTTAGAATAAATGACCTTTCACTCAGGCACTTTTAGCTCCCACCTTTGCATCTTGTATTGTCATTTATTCAAATGGTTATGCATTATTATGTAATATTCGTTCATGTAATTGTATTATTTTAGGTTTAGAATAAATGACTTTTCACTCAAACTTGAGTCTTTTTTGTAATGCAAATCAAACTTCGCATCCTTGGCGTCTGTCGTTAGTGTTCAACTGGTTAAGGAATTTTGGCTGACAAAAATGATCTTTCTTCAAAATCAATTAAATTGTAAAAACGCTGTACATCTATTTGCAACTGAATTTCTACAATCAACATTTTATAAAAAGTACATACATTCATATGTATTTAAAAAATTATCATTCACCAAAATGATGTGTATTCTGTAAGATCATTTTGGTGAATGATTTTACAGAATAAACATCATTTTGGTGAATGATTTTACATAATACACATAATTTTGGTGAATGATTTTACATAATACACATCATTTTGGTGAATGATTTTACAGAATACACATCATTTATTAATTACGTGTAGATGCACTCACCAAAGTGATTTACAATATAATATTTCTACAATCGATTTTCAAAACCAAAACATTGCTTATAAAAGGTGATCTAGCAAACACACTTTCTTTATGTGAACCTGCTTTGAAAAAATTCCTTGGGTTGACATATTCAATCTTGTCTTTAACGAACCATTCGTATTCACCGCTATTTTTTACAATGCATGGCCAAAATAAAGCCGATTTCCATTTTGGAACAACTAAAGTTCCATAACACCTGTACTTCAACATATGATTTATGACATTACGTATGTAATGAATAGGTGGCACTAGCCAATTATTATCATTAGACCAGTCGCAAGCAAATGCATCGACTCCTTCTGTACCCGTAGTCCAAAACTGTGAATTAAATTTTGCAACCTTGTGATTCTTATTATCTGCAAAGCGATCAAAAGAAAAAGGACCCCATATTTGATCTAAATAATTAAATACCAACTGATTTATTTCCCAATCGTCATAATCAAAGATTTTACTGTAAAAATCTGCTTCTGTTTTTAGCAACCTTGGTACCCATGCTACATCTAGAAAAATGTTAAACGACAAACATAGTTTGAAAATTGAGAAAGCTATGTTCTGAAGTTCACGTTTCATGCTACCAACGTTAACTATTCGGACAACATTTTGATTGTCAGAATAAAGTTTGACAAATCTACCGCTTAAATGTGAATGCAAGGTTTTTAGAACAAATTCTACCGCCTTGAGTTCTCTAAAAGTTGAACTTCGTTTTATTTCATTTTCATCAAACATTACATGCACAACTTCGTTTTTTGATTGTAATAGCACACGTGCGGCAGCGTAGTTGCTAGCGTCTGTAAACAATATACGTTCGACAGGTTTGTGTATTGGGGATATTACTCTGAAAGGTAAAGTGTTGCAGTTATTGAACCAGAACTTCAATTCGTCAATAGAATTCTGATCAAGGACAACATAATCATCCCAGCAAGTTCTATCTATAATTGGCAGATGTAAATTTCGGGTCATAATCTGGCACACATTACCAAGTACAAAAGACATAGAAACAATTTGACCAATAATAGACGCTAATTTTCTCGCAATTACTCTGTCAGGACATTTTAAAATATAATTTAGTTTTTCTTGAAAATGGGCCATTTTACGATCAGGAATTTCAACGCTACCTTCTTTCAATATTTTACAATTTCTCTCATGCGTTTTGTGAATAGAAAAGGGGCAGAACTCAAACCAAACGGCAAGACTGTAAATACATAATACTTAATTTCGCCATTTACAGACCATGAAAATCCTAAATACTGTTGAAATGCCTTGTGAATTTCAACATGGTGGTAACCAGATTTTAAATCAAATTTAATCATCAAATTCCCCCTTTTTGCGTATTGTAAAGCTTCCTTGGAACCTTCAAATTTAATCTTCTCTCAATACATTTACTTACATGTCTTAAATCTAAAATCAAACGTTCTTTGCCATTACTATTGACCGATACTGTGAGGGGATTTATGTAATAGGGTCTACTCGATTTCTCAATAACGCAACCAGAAACTACCAATTGATTTATAGCTGTAGTAACAAAATTTGAATATTTTAGAGCCGACGTATTATTTGATAAGAAAGCAGATGAAGGATTTTCAATAAATGGTATTCTGTAACCTTCTTTGATTACGTTTAAAATAAACGAGTTTGCTTTTATTGTATTTTTTCAGAAAGCTAAATTTTCTTTTAATTTACCCTTAGCAGACACGACACCCCTTGTGAGTTCATATTTCTCACTTGGACTACAATAACAATCTAATTCATATTCAACTTTATCTGTTCTGGGTTTATTAGGTAGATTGGGAAACATCAACTCCTGGGGCTGTAATTGTGGCACTTGGTGGTTTCCTTGGAACGAATTGTCGGTTTTTGTATGGGCACTGTCTGGCAAAATGTCCCGGGAGGTGGCATTCAAAGCAGGAACTAGGTTGAAAATGTTGCTGTTGTGGGCCAGTTTTTGACGTTGTTGGTTGATCTTGGCGACGAAAAAGACTTCCACGGCCTTGATTACCAAGGTTTGGTTGGACACTTCTATCATAAGGTTTTGGACGTCTCCTGTTTGCTCTGTTGATAGCAGCTCGAAGTTTAACTGCGTCATCATTGTTATCAGCAAGAGGATGAATGGTGTACTCCTTAACGACATCCCATCCATGACGGTCAGCAATCTTTATGATTTTGTTTCTTTGACCAATTTGTGATATTTCAGATTTGAAAATATCCTCAGCAGAATCGTAATTCCTTGACTGCAAACACTCCAAAATTTCAGACAACTTAGAAGATCGTTCACTATTGAATTTGAACTGAACTTTATTACCTTCTCCTTTAAACGTGAAATCGTCACTGTTAGTAGTGGTTGGTTTGGAGATCTTTGATATTCTAGAATCCAAATATTGCATAAAATTATCACTTTGTCTTTTTAATGCAATTTCAATTGACGAATTTAAAAGACTTATCTGATCTGCATTTGTAATGTCCTCTCCACGTCTTCCAGATGTGCGTTCTACTGATGCACGATCTAATGCAGGTGCAGGTCCGGGTTCATCTTCGAGTATATCACTATCCAACATTCAGGTAAGTAAACGTGACGTGTTGTAGCAAGACTCGATAAAGTATTTAATTACTGATTATTTTTATACCCAAACTCCTCAGGCGTGAACATGAAGTTCACGAGAATACGTGTGGCGGGAACCATATACTTGTAATTGACTGTATATGAAATTACCTTAATTAATCTAATAATGAAAAGAAATACATTTCTGTAGGGTTGAGAATCTGGTAAACAGAAGATCTAATGTCATTTAAAGTCAACACGGTCCTCTAGGTATGTTTTGTTTTTCATTTTTATTTTAAGACCAAAATGAACTTGCATGATCTTTGATATCAACAAATTTAAGTGGCATTATTTGTTTTTATTGTATCCTCTTAGGTACAAAGATGATCGTAATAAGTTATTCTGTGGGTTGAGAAAATAGTAAACAGAGAGAGGTTCTACGGCCATTTAAAGTCAATGCTATCCTCTATAACCAAAATAACCTGTAATGTTTAAGGAATTTTAGATAAATGGAAACGTAGTTTAATACAAAAAATATATCAACTTTTTCATTTTGTGATGCTATACCATATTGATGTTATGTTCGACTGATGCTGTTGTTATATTATGCTCAGATTAGTTTAATTTAAACATAAGCTCAATGAAATGATATAATATGTATATATTATGCATAGCTATAAATAAACACAGAATGATTATATACAAAAACATAGGTAGAGACAACATATGAAGGAAAAGAAAGGAAAATAAATGTTTTTGGAGATGTTTGTTGGTTCTTTAAATCATTTAGACAATTGTAGATCTCTTGGAGTCTTTAATATATTTAAAAACATGTTTAAAAAGTTGTATTTTCTTGCCCCAATGCCATTATTATGCAACACGCTTCTTCAATGACTGTTAATGTTTACCGACAAATCCACAGTTGACATGTCGTAACAAAGTGTTGTATTGTGTATGCATCTCCATCTTAAATTCTTGAAATCCAACGTATCAATTAATACAATACGATAGAATCTGAAGACATCGTCTACCGATAGGACAATTTCTTGTTGTATTTATCCAAAATAGAAGAGTACATTTTCTGAAATAACATCCAGTGTTTATGTTCTATGATGAAAATTTTAAGATGATGTCACACTTTTCTACGACGTCATCTGCAATATTTCGAGGCATTTTATTTATTTATTTTGTTCTCGTTTTATATTTTTAGATCCTATATAAAGCTACAATGTATGTCGTAATAGTTGTCTTGCATAATAATAGAAATACCAGTCTTGTATTAGAAGAGTCGCTGGCGTAAATTTGGGATTTTACGCCGGTGACTCTTCAATTAGAACACCTTTATTCCTTATTTTGGCTGGTTTTAATTTGTCCATTCCTTTGTGATTTAGGTTTCATTTCTGTTGTTTCAACCAGCTGGATAATGCTGTCCTTTTTTTATTTTGTCTATGTTTACTTTGTATAATTATAACAAACTACCCATCATACGAACCCAATTTATCACCCCGTGGACGAAAATCTGTTTATAGACTAAAATGACACTGGTTTTAAGTCAGATAGGCAATGGAGAATCTACAAGTTGGAGTATATTCTATTACATAATACATTTCCATCTGCAACAGTGTTTTCATTTTATATTTTTACCTTTTTAATGTTCAGAAAGCTAAATATGTTAAAATGAACAAAAATTAAACAACAAAATTTTACCGACATTCGTGCTTTCGATTCTCGTTTATATTTAGATATTTTCAAGGTCTTTCAAGTGAAAAGAATTGTTTATATTTAGATATTTCAAGGTCTTTCAAGTGGTCACCTGTGGTCTGTCTGATTTGTTATTTATTACTTGCGGTCGGTTAGTTAGTTAGTTGTTTTTGTATTGCGAGAATACATTTTAAAAGTCCACATACTCGTCAGTTTTGAACATAAATTATGTCAGATCTGAAATATTTGTTTCGTGTCTTGTATATATTGATCAATTGCTTTTTTAAGCAAATTGTTGATATTTGTTTTAACAAAGCTTACTATCAAGAGTTATATATACTAATTATAGAGTATAGTAGTGTGGTCACCGTAGCCGAGTAGTTAGATGGAAGTTTTGAAAGTCAAAGTAGACATTAAAAAGCCCAGCAGTGGTTCGATACCTGAAAGTCCCTAAATATGTATATCACGTTTTTAAGGCTAAAACAGTAAAAGGTTAAAGTTCTTATATTCAAGAATAAAGGAATAAACTAGATTAAAAAAAAATAATCCACTGTTCGAACAATAGTGTGACGTCAGAGAAATGTATTATGTAGCAAGATCATATCTTTCATCATCTTCACAGATATAGGATTTCAATTATAAAGTCGTGATATTGAACTCGAGTTATAGTTAGGAGACATCGGCTTTGGATTAGCGTTGTTATTTCTTTAGAGATTGGCAAAATAATATTGTGGTACTTAAATATTTTCATGATCTCATCAAATTACTCTAATTACAATGTCAATACTCATGAATTGACTTTGTAAACAAATATGTAAATCATATCTCCTGTTATCTGTATACGTCATAGTATTCGTCAGATTAGATTAGATTATTGTTTGGATGTAAAGACAAAAGACCGGAAAAACATAAAGCAATGACAAAGTAATAAAAGGACAGAACAACAGAACCTTTCAATATTCCACCAAAAACCGTCATGCAATGAGTTGCAAATTAACGTCGATTAAACCATGTAAAAGGCTGTTTATCAACATTAATAGAGGTTAAGTAGCTTCCTTGTTAGCAGTAATCATCTATAAAGGAAATCCTGACAAGAACCACAAGGTCTTGAAAACCGTATCAACCTGAAGATATATATTCCACACACAGAATCTGCTTGCATGTTACTACATATAAATGTAAAATTCACAATGGGAAAATTAAAATTATCTGGTAAATTTTCGTTCTTAAGTGGCCCTCATTGTCAATTTCTATGTGTGAAGTAGATGCTGTCATATTAAGAGAACTTTATGCGAGAAGCAGAGTGATTTTATTTTATAAAATAGATTTGTCCTCCCTTCTTAAGACAATGTATTTGTATCTACGTTGCTCATGTTTTTAATGAAACAAAGGCGAACCAATTATTTTAATCGCTCATTTAACTTAAAGTTGGGAATAGTTGTGTAAAGGGTACATTTTGTAGCGAAAGCATATGTTTTAATGCCATTGCATAAGGAAAATGATTCTTGATTATATGTACTCTTTCAGATCTAAGAGAAATTTTCAGAATCCATATCTGATTCACAACACTGGGTTACTAGTATAACCATAACTCTGAAACCCACTTTGGCATGTTGATAGAATAGATGTTAATAATTTTAAGGTGTTTTGTTGAACATTTTAGCTTTGATTGTAATGACACTCGTGAAATTTAGGTATCCAGTAGAGTGACAGAAGATTGAAATGCCAAAGGAGCACAAAGCAAATTTATGTTTATCCATGATTTCCTCAACGTACTTGTCATAAAGGTTAGAAAGATGTTTTATGAAGGATACTGTTAAGGTTAATAGCATCAATACCATTCTGTTTGCTAATGAACGGTTATCTGTTTCATCATTTTAAATACCAACAGCTTGAAATAAAACGTAGATATCAAATTTACTCCGCACGATGTGTTTCTGGAATAACCTTCATTAGGTACGCTAACAATCGAAAGTTTGAAACTCCAAAAAATTTAACACCAAAGGTCTAAACAGGATAGTCAAAATCGGCTATGGTCACCTATACCTGAGGGAGGAGAACCTTAGTTTTAAAAATATGTTATAGGAAATATGTACAAGTAAGCTTGCATTGATTTTAATTCGATTTGTAACGAGATTATCCCAACACGAGTTATACAAGGGAAACAGTTTTGATAGTGGCCGTGAAATAGTTTTGTGCGAATCTAATGCATACCAGTAGGGCTAGATAAAATACATATATCACCAATTTAATCGTTGCAAGCACAGGGTCACAGGGTGCATCTGTTTCCTGCTTTCTTATCTAGTAGTCTTCCCGTTGTCTGTAGAGAGGGATTTCTTGGTTTGGATTGCTAGACCTGTATTATAAATTTTTCTATTATAGGCACTCGCATGTACAATTCAGCCATGTCGACTAAACAATTCTTCATTATGGTAAGCGTATGTCTACTGTACTGTCCAATTTTCAATGATCTAATAGTGTTCGTTCGATTCCCCCTGAAGGAAGAACACAATAAAAAATATAACACATAACACTACTGGGACTGTGGAGATCGAATTGTATTGTTTTTAGATTTTAGATGCCAGCTAATTCTAGAATCAGACATCAACTGATAAAAGTACATATCATGACAGAAATAGTCCATAAAATTGATATTTTTTCAGACAAGGCATGACTTCACATCACACTACGGAATTGATTTGAAACTGATTTCTTATCTTAGCCACCAATAATATCAGATTCTTTTTTTCACTGGTTAATTGCGATAGATATACTGTATTATATATTTCACTTCGTTTAAGTTTATTGTCTAGAACGTAATAATGCAAAGCTAAATTAATGGTTAAAATGTAGAACTCCACGAGTTCCTATCAGAACTGTGAGTGATGAGCAATTGACACTGTTAATATCATTTCGTTGTAAATGTATTGAACTTGGGTAAATATGTGCCAGATTTTATTCTTTGTCTACATTTAATTGATTGCTGAATTTTCTTTCAGCCACGTTTCTTGCCTTAAAATTCCACCAACGTCTGACATTGTACTCTTTTTTTTTACGTGTAATGTTTGCACTATAAGTTGTTGTGGTTGATGACAAGTCATCATAACAACCAGAGTGCAGAATTTTGATCCCATTATTGTGAACCCTATCACATGTTTGTACCTCTGGCAAGCCATGACCTAGAAATCCATGGAATTTTGCATTATCTTTTAAGAACTTGTAGTTTTGAAGAAATGTCAGTGTAGTTGATTGGATTAGCATCACTCTCTTTATTTATTATTTGCTTATAGTAAATGACAAAATGGACATGGAAAAATGAGAAGAAATACCACACTGTCAGGACAGTTCCAATATTTAATCGAAAAATCGTAGAATGAGGCAAAATCGATACCACTAACAAACATATATATGAATACTCACGTTCTGGACTTGCTACAGGGCTTTCAATAAAAAGTGGCAGGGTTAAACTAGTATATGGACCCAAATATCCCATCTTGCGCAAATGATGCGACCATACAACTCCTTCCCACATATGAGTAACATGTCAACCCTCACATATAACCTGACGAACAACGTTGTTATAAAATATAATGAATCTTGACCATTACGTCATGTATATCTAATAAAAACGTAGATATCACATTTAGTGCGCATGACCTTCATCAGGTACGCTCAAGATCGAAAGATTGGAAAGACAAATAATTAAAATTTTTGGGAGCAAGAAAATCAAAGGATAAAAAGGATAGCCAAAATCAGCTAAGGTCACCTATGTCTGAGGGAGGAGAACCTGAGTTTTTATTAATAATTACATTATTTAAGAACTGTAAATTTCAGTAATAAATCTATCTAATAAATCATGTCCGGGCCGAAGCACTGACTACTGGGCGGATGATACTCTCGGAGACTAATATTCCACAATCAGAGGTACCTATCCAGTAATAATAATAAAAATGTAGATATCAAATTTAGTGCGCCATGACGCGTTTCTGTAATGATGTCCATCAGGTATGCTCAAAATCGAAAGATTGGAAAGACAAATAAATTAAAGGTTTGGTGAAGGAGTGTGGGGGGTGGGGGAGGGGCAAGGGGCAATACACCAAATCTTCGTAACACATATAGTATTTGTCTTATTACAGCCGATGACCTCAACCACCATTTAATTATTAGGGACCGGCCATCTAAATATTTAATGTATAGTATACAAAGCCATCTTAAGACATAATAGGGAAATAATATTCAACTTTATACATCTCTTATATCTATATAGAACGAAAATTGATAACATCGACCCTATGGTAACGGAACAATACTAGACAACACTTCCGTAGACATGAAAATTATATGTTTTACTATGAACGTAACTATATCGATACAGTTCTAAAGTTATATTAGATGAGAACGGAAATATAATTATGTTTGAACATACTATGTATAGTATTCTACTTACATTGATATCATATACACAAGCGTAACTCGAAAAAATAAAACTCATGATGTTTTTTTTCGAAACTGATAAATGTTGAACCTTCAATAAAAACGTAGATATCTAATGTAACGATAAGCATGGGAAAATAAAAGTTTGAATAAACCGAATGGGCAATCAAGAATGGAGAATACAGAGACACTGGCAACATGGGGCACAAAGCACAGAATGAGGGCAAATAAAACAGTACACTAAAAAGATCTCTCCACCACAATAAAACAAAACAGAAAAAGCAACCAACAAACCAAAAGCAAACAACGCTAAGAAAAAAAAAGCTATAAACAAAAATAAATAAATAGAACGCGGGTAAATACAGATGCTCGCAAAAAGTAAGCAGCAGTTCGTGTTTCTAATATAATTTTTGTTAACCACTATGAACAGATCACATGTGTAACAAGAGAGACACCAAATCACATATTTGTAATAAATATTAATGGTATATTGATGGTCACGACACGTTTCTAGAATAACTTTCATCAGATGAGCTCATATTCAGAAAATTGGAAATCCAAATAGTTTAAAGACTTTAGAAGCATGTGAATCAAAGGACCTAAATAGGATCGACCTCAATTTAATACATTACATAATGTAGGTACTATACATTTGAAACATACATATATCTAAAAAATTACGCCAGTGCCGAAGCACTGACTATTGTGCGGCAGATACACTCATTCGGAGACTAATAGCCCACAAGCAGAGGTATCGAGCTAGTTATTGCAACAACAAAAAAACCTAGTTATAAAATTTAGTGTGCACGAAGCGATTCTGGAACAGTGAACATATATGATGAGTCGAAATTTAATTTTATTCATAGTCAGATATATACAATATTGGTGTATTGACGGTAAATATAGAATTTATGTGGCGAGGATTAGAAATGGGGGAAAGACGAGCTTTAGCGAGTCTTTCCATCCGTTTCGCGCCGAGCCACATGAATTATATATTTACCGTCAATACACCAATATTATATTTATCCTGACATGTTATCCTGAATTGGCCAAAAAAAAAATGTTATTTACTTTAATGATAGAAAAAAAGATAACGGAAACCCCATTGATACCTCAATAGTACTTCCGGTAAGGGGCGTGGCTTAATAGATTTATTAGGCTAATATGAAAAGTGTTATTATGATAGGGGTGTGGATTAATTGCTTTATTACAATGTAGGCTAATGTGAAAAGTGTTATTATGACAGGGGTGTAGCTTAATAGTTTTATTAGGCTAATGTGAAAAGTGTTATTATGACAGGGGTGTAGCTTAATAGCTTTATTAGGCTAATGCGGAAAGTAATATTATGACACAGTCATAATAAAGCAACAGTTTATTTCAACCCATTTATTATGACAAACTATAACTGAATTGCAGGATAAAAAACAATTATTGTATCGTACAATTATATTTTTCTTTAAAAAATATCACAATAAACAAAGGAGTGTCGTGTACAAAACAGAAGTAAAATTGTTGACGATTATATATCTATAATTGGATCATCATACGTCATAGGAGTAACCAGAATACTAGTATTAGAAAATATATCGGACTGTGGCATAAAGATAGAAATTTACAACAACAAAAAAAAAAGTATAATGATTAAACAATTCAGAGAAATAAATCATGTCATTTCATTTACGGATATAGTGTTTCGTTTTTGATATTGTAGCCTGGTACTATTTTTAGGCGGAAGACAGGAAATATGTACTATCGTTGATTGGCTTTGTAAGACTGGGTTTCTCATATCACTATCGCTTCGAAATTGAAGCTTGTAAGATTATATGAGTAGTCCATTTCGAGCAAACAGATCAGAAATATGATGTTTATCAAGGTGACATCATTATAACTCATATAATATATTAATAATATAATATTTCAATAGAATATGTTATCACGTGTTAAGATCAAAGACATTCGTTAACAAATAATACTGTATATCACGGTTTAATTTCTTTTGATGTTTCACATAGATTTATGAATGAATTTGTTTTTAGAAAACATGTTAATTTAACTTGACCTCAACTGTAGAATTTCATTACTCTCTTATGGGCCTATAATTCGGTTATAGTTTGTTATAATAAATGGGTTGAAATAAACTGTTGTTTTATTATGACTGTGTCATAATATTACTTTCCACATTAGCCTAATAAAGCTATTAAGCTACACCCCTGTCATAATAACACTTTTCACATTAGCCTAATAAAGCTATTGAAGTGTCTGTACCAGAAACATATGTGTGTATTACAGGTATTAATCTGTCCTCTTTCTACGATAGTTCTATTGGATATTGGAACATGTCTCGACAGTTTTGTACTTTTTTTTTCGCTGTTCATTTTTTTTATATAATCGTTTGCATTGTCTCAATTTATGCTTCAGCAAGAGTCGAGCTTCCTTGATTGCTATTCTACATGGTAGTATTTAAGCTATTCCAAGGCAGAAATCAGGATGTCATTGAAATTAGTCTATGTGTAGGGAAAACAATGTAAGCATCAAATATACTATCCACGACGTTTTTCTGGAATAAACTTCATTGGTTTCTCTCAAAGCCAATAATTTAAAAGTATTTGGGAGCACGAAAACAGAACAACCTAAACATGATAACTAAAATCAGCTAAGATCACCTATGTCTCAGGGAGGAGTTTATTAGTTTTAATAATTACCTGATTTAAGAACTGTAAATTTCGATCACAAATATATCTAATAAATCATGTAAGTGCCGAAGCACTACCGATTGAGCGGATGATAGCCGTTTTTATTGCTGAACAATGGACATGATTGCAAGTATGGACCATGAATGAATCTCGTATCGACCTTAATATGCACACATGGACCCGCTGCATTACGTATTATATAGATGTCCAGCACTCTTTACAATCAGCACAGAAAGCGTACGTTATATTCCATGCAAGATAGAGAAGCTATATTTTGGCGTATTTCTGGAAATATTGCTCAGCTCAGGATAAACAACAATTCCTTATATTTCTGCACTGACATGCTTTATTGGATATATTTGTTCTTGAAATTTATTATTACTAAATAATCAAATTATTACTAAAACTAACCTTTTCCTCCCCAGGCATGAGCGACCGTAGCAGATTTCGGATATCCCATAAAAGCCATTTTGGTTTCTTACTCTCAAAAAGGTATAAATTATTTGGCTTTATTATTTTGACTTTGAACTTACCCGAACACAAAACCGATGGGACAATAAAGAATGTTGAAAGTTATTCCAGAAACGCACCGTGTGTACTAAATTCGATATCTACATTAAAGTAAGCCAGGTGAATACATGTAATGTTTAATGACGAATTATGTAATGTTTAATGACGAATTATGTAATGTTTAATGACGAATTATGTAATGTTTAATGACGAATTATTTAGCCTATGTCGTGTTTGTTTTGTGAGATGTGGAAATTAAGAGTTAAGCAATAACTATTCAATTGTAGTATTTTTTTTTTATTCTGCTCAAGTGATGTTATTAATTGCAGAATTATTATATTCTTCATGAAAAACGAAATATAGTTGTCATGCATTTATACATCGAACAACATTTCATAAAAGAGGTTAGTGAACTTGTTGGCACTTTGATGATAATCCCCTCTGCTTGAGAGTCACCAACCGCAACTTGAAATTAAGCTGTTCCATTGTCGAAAACTTGTTTATTTAGTGATAATAACTTATACAAAGAGGAAATAAGCTCATCCGTTTTATGAAATATTACCTGGAATCTTTAGATAAAGACTCGAAATCGGTTCAGTGACATTTACCGGAAGTGTAAACCACTTAAGACCCGTCGGACATAACTGTTGCCATAAGGTTACAATTGTATCGCATCTTAAAATATTTGTATAATTTGTATTTTCTGCTTAACGTGGGATTAACCGGACGATGTACTTTCACGCTCAATTTTCACAGAAAAGTCAAGTTGTTTTGTTTTGCTTTGTTTCTTTATTTTAGACAAAATACATTATATGAACAGTAAAAGACAATCCACATTTGTTAATCAAAATGATATTATGATTTCTACTTTGACAAAATTGAAATTTAACAAGTTTTATTTTAGGATACTTGATAGTTTGTTGTGTAGGTTTGCAAAAATAATATATACATATCACTAAATTAAATACCACTAATTTTGTCCACTTTAAGAGTTGGCAAACTATTGGACCATTTCACGTTCGCCATCCTGACTTACTCTACCGTCATGGAATACCTGTGTCACAGAGGATCATAACTATGATCCATTTGTCATAGTACATTCCCATCTTTTTCTGGACACATGATCTCATCCCCGATCAGAGATTTTGATTTCTGTTCGTCTCTATCCCCAGTTGTTTGTAGGAAGGCTCATGTCTTATATATATATATATATATTACGCGTATGTGGTTTCCAACATGACTGTATGAGTACATGGTGGTTGTCTCATGCTGCTCGCCCATCACGAGCACCTGGGTTCACCCACGGTTTTTATGTGGTCCATGTGGCTCATCTTTTTTTAGTTTTCTGCATTGTGTTTTGTTTGTCTTCGTCCTGTGTCTTGTGTACACGGTGTCTCTGGATTGTCCATTGTTGATTGTCCCTTCTGTTCGTGCTCAGTGTAAAAAGGTCACCTCAATCATTACTAGTAGAATGTCGATATCTAATTTAATGGGCATGACATGATTTTCAAATAACCTTAAAAAATGCATTTAAAAAACAACATTGTCAAAATTTATATCAATGTTTATTTCTGCTCTTGATTAAATGCGTTTCTATTTCTTCTATCTTTGGTCTTAATAAACGATAAATATCCTTCTACACACTAATGGAAAACATTATTTTACTTATTATATTACAAAATGCACCTGCGTCTTCTCAATATGTTTTTATGAATGATATTCTTGCTGTTTTAGTGACAACCGGAACCTTTGAACCGTAATGGAAGCGAGAGGTTGGTGCCATAAGATCTGATTCAATCCACCATTTCTTTAGAAATGCCTGTACCAAGTCAGGGCCATTGCAGTTTCCCGGTTGTTGACTGATTTTGTCTGTTTATTGATTTATGAGTTTTGAATTTCCCTTTGGAAGATTGCTCTGTGTTCGGTAATTTTGTTATTACCCTTATTTTATTGATGAAATTAGATATCAACGTTTGTATTGGCACACAAGTAATAACTACTATTTATCAAATATGAATGATAAGATTTCCGAAGTACACTCATTCAAATTTATGACACATTGACGACTCATCAGTTGTTCTAAAATGTTGGGAAGAAAAACAATAAAACTGTTTTTTACATTTGTCCATCCTTTTTCATGCGTAATAACCATTCCTTTGTATCCATTAACCATCTTCAAAATAGGACTCATTTTATAGTTCGTGATCTATTCTATCATAAAATATAAAAAACAGTGATACAAGATTTTACAAGATTCTGTCATGATAAAAACATAAACAATGGAGGTTGTCTTTAACAATACTCCATATCTTACTTTAATAATAATTAAACAAAATTGATACATGATTAAAATCAAATTGTCACCATGCATTTTTCTTAACATTGCATGCAGTTGTAGTGAAAATAATCATTGGATCAACGTTATCTGTTATGCAATAGAATACATCGTGTAACAGTTCATTGTGTCAATCTACAATAGCGCTTAGGGCCGTATCAATTATAAGACCTTATATATTTAGTAATGAATAGTGGGAGAGATCTCTTCCACTATATTTGTTTTCATTTTATCCAATTATCTGTTTTTTTCCCATACTATCAATAAAGTTAGAAATTAACCTAGAGGGAAGTATGACAACGGTTTCATCTAATACCCATATGGTAATTGTCGTTCAAGTTTCCTGTACGCTGTAGTCATTTGTAAGATCAGTTACATTTTCTTTAATATACTTTGAGTTTACATAGTTATATCGTAATACGATCATTATATCAAGTTTATTTTCTGTACCATTAGTTTTATTTCTGTCAATAACGTTCATATATATATTTATTTGTATATAGTATACATATTTTAGACGTTGTAAATCGTGTTCATTCTAGTATAGGATCGTTTGCCAATGATCCAACTCCAACACACAGATGACTATTGCCTCTACGAACCTCTAGGCAAGTGACAACCATACCATATACCTCCCCCAATATATTTCAAAGTTACTTGAAATACTAGGTTGATACTTGATACTAATATATCTCTGAAAATTAAACCAAACAGTATTAGAATTAGATTTTTGAACGGATATATTTTTGTTGTCCCTTTACGGGATTCGAACTCAAATATTTTATACAGTCCAGCACCAATCGTTTAACCTTATATCAACCTACCTAGATACTTGGTCACATCTGCTATATTAACAATACAGCTTCAATGTTTGAAGTGTAAGCATACGTTTGAAATTCAACCAAACAGTGTCAGAGTTGGATTTTGTAGCCAGTAAAATATTTGTATTTCTGTTATTCCTTCAACGTTGGTACACTGCAACACACATTCGCTCATCATAATGACGAACCAATTATTCCTCTTGACCAAATCCACTTAGCTAAATATTTCAATAAAACTCAGCATAAATTATGTTGTACAAGAATAAACTTTTATCGTTTGTTTTTTCAGGGTAGGAAACCTACGTCACATGCAACGTTTTGTACACACTCAAAATGGAGGACGGCGAACCCGGTTTGAGGTAAGTTTTCTAATCTTTCTCTAGTTTTATCGATAATTCAACCAAGTTTTATTTTGCATCATACGTCGCCTTGTCTCAGTTATCTATAAATGCCATTGTCATTACAAACAGCCGTCGTTTTCTCAAACAATATTCGTATCCAGACAACGTTTTTCCCACACATTTTGTCAAGTGAGACCGTAATCGGCAGTTCGGTACACTTTAATGAATGCAAATAGGCCTTAATATTAATAAACGGGCGTTATTTCCCTAAAACACCCCCTTTTATCTCGATAGCAAGTGTTATTGCGACTTAAAAACAATTTTTTTTAAATGTTGTTGTGCACATTTTATATGGAAACGTTGTTGGTCACACTTTTCGATTGTTTTATTTGACACTCGGTGATCATAACTTCTTGTGACGATTATTTATTACTTGCTGTTTATTATTTTATCCGTGCGTAGGGATGAAATAAAATCCATGTAATAAATAATCTTAAGAATAATACATTACTGATGCGGATCTATTTGAGCATACTCACGGTTTCTCGGTGGTATCTGAACACGTTAGTTCACAACATTTGACCACTTATTTGTCCCCTTTATTTTCGAACAATAATAAAGTGATTTCTGTGGTGATGGTCCGTGTCCACTGTAGAGAATTCCTTCAATAGATGTGAATTCCTTACGATGGAAATAGATCCTGACCACAGCAATGCAGCACACACAATACGTCGTTTTCGAGCTATTGAAACTCTTCAGCCTCGAGGTATTAAATGATAGTGAGATCACATGATAACGTAAAAATTAAGGGCATATTTTGAAGAATTCGGATGGCAGCCTAATGAGAATACAACTCTGAACTCCGAACCCCTATAAGAAAGAACTCCCTCCCTGCCTCCATTATGCAATTTGTTTTTAAAAAGTACCCCCCCATTTATCTTGAAAAAAAAATAGATAAATACAATGTTCGAAAAAAACTGACCCCCCCGAGTTTACCCTGGGAATATTAAGACTAACTAGTCTCGTATTCCCAGGTTTACCAAACTTCGGATGCTTTAAATGACTTTCAATAATATTTCCACGAATGGCATTTGATTAACCTTTCCTTTATAATTCAACATTGAAATACGCGAGGGGGTCCAGGGGTCGAGTGCCACGGTGAATTAGCCGAAATAGTTCATTTCTCGTATGTTATGTTGAGAGTGGCAGCACTATAAAGATCGATTTCGACCATTTGTTGGACAGTTAATTTATTTAATTATCATTTTATCTTTACAGCAGTACAGACCTTCTCTGTTCTATTTGTGGAAAGAATATGAAAAATAAGAGTTCACTCCGCCAACATGAAAACCGGCATGCTGCTGTCGGGAAATACAAATGTGAAACATGTGGTTTACCGACCTTCAGTAAAGCCAACTATCAGAGACACAACTGTGAACACAAAAAAGAAAGACAATTCAAGTGCAATACATGCAGGAAGACGTTTTTAACTTGAACGTCATAACAGACGGGAACAGAACGAGTTGAAATTCAAGTGCGACACCTGCAGTGAAGATATGGAACAACTCCGGGACCACCTAGGAACCCACACCGGTGAGAAGAGGCACATCTGTGATGTCTACAATAGGCAGTTTAGGTTTCGATCGGCATTGAATCGCCACAAAAGCACCATACACTTAAAACAAAGCTTCAAGTGTGTAATATGTAGCACATGTTTAAGATCCAATGATTATTTGAAGAAGCACGCCCAAACACACATACTTACCATATCAAAATGTTCTGTATGTTGTACCGTTTAGATCCGCTGAGTTCATATGGATTGAAATTTCTGATAATTTGTTCGGAGGGCACAGACAAATTTACATCAGAGTTATTCGGATCGCACTGTCCTTTACGGGCCGTTTGAAACACTATATCTGATGTGTTCTTGAAGCCTGTCATAAAGCGAATAAATATGCCTCCAAAATGTCTCATTCCAAGTTTCCAAAATGTTTTGGTCTTCTCCATATACCGCATAGAAGATGTGTTATCTAGATTAAACCATTGTACAACTTCTGTCCAAAGCAAAAGAGAAATATTCTGCATCGGAAATTTACCATTGGACAATTTATTATTATAATTGCAAGTCCAACTTTCTTCAGCTCTTTTATTACGTCCGGTAAAAGCTGTACTACCTCGTCTAAATTGTCGTTCCCTTCCTGTTCATTCAATTCTGAGACAAAATCGTCATTTTTCTCCTCAATACCTTCAAATGTGATTTTTCTACTTGGCTTATTTTTACGAATTTCGGAAGATGTTGGACAAATCGTCGTGGACCTCCGGGGAGAAAACTGTATACACTTCCACGCTGACTTGAAAGATTTTCTAGGAGAAAACATTGGCGATTTTCTGGGTGAAAACGCAGTTGATCTGCCTATCTTTTTCCTAAAAGGTGACTTGGATGGAGTTTTTATGCCACTTGAAAAATCTGTCCGTGAAGAAGTGTCATTAGTTCGTTAAACATAATATTCGTGACGACTATTTCTGCCTTGCAAGGTCAATCTTGGTTTTTTTTCTCGTCATCTGAAAAACAATAGAGAGAATCATAAATGTTTACTGCAAGGAAAACGGCTTTTTTCGGTTAACAGCGGAGCTACACTTTTCTAGCGGGAATGGACAGACAATATAATCTATCTTTAAGAGACCTTTGCCTCTGAAAATAATTACCAATTTTTATATACTCTTAAATAATAAAGTG
This sequence comes from Gigantidas platifrons, assembly GCA_002080005.1. NCBI lineage: Eukaryota > Metazoa > Mollusca > Bivalvia > Mytilida > Modiolidae > Gigantidas > Gigantidas platifrons. The sequence continues at coordinate 913,406 of MJUT01009703.1, forward strand.
TGGCCAACAACGTTTCCATATAAAATGTGCACAACATTTAAAAAAAAAAGTGTGTTTAAGTCGCAATAACACTTGCTATCGAGATAAAAGGGGGTATTTTGGGGAAATAACACCCGTTTATTAATATTAAGGCATATTTGCATTCATTAAAGTGTACCGAACTGCCGATTACGGTCTCGCTTGACAAAATGTGTTGCCAAAACTTAGTCTGGATACGAATATTGTTAAAGTGTTTGAGAAAACTACGGCTTTGTTTGTAATGGCAATGGTATTTATAGATAACTGAGACAAGGCGACGTATGGTGCAAAATAAAACTTGGTTGAATTATCGATGCAACTAGAGAACAAATAGAAAACTTACCTCAAACCGAGTTCGCCGTCCTCCATTTTGAGTGTGCACAAAACGTTACATGTGACGTAGGTTTCCTACCCTGTTTTTCATTCATTTCTTTTAACTGGGTTATTCGTTCAGTGGACGTATGTCAGTTAGAAGTGACCACGGATATGTTCCACTTGTACACACTTCCAGGTCTTTTTCTCATTCATGACTAAAGACGGGGTTTGTAACTAGAGTAACACGACGGGCGTCACTATTGAAGCAGATCATGTTTACCCTTCCGGAACATCCAAGTCCATCCCCGGTTGTTTGTGGGGTTCGTGTTACTCGATATTTAGTTTTATGTGTATGCTTTGTAGATCGTTTTGTCATTTTGTCCTTTTTCATTTGGCCATTGTGTTGTCTGTCCTTTTTCGATTTACGGATTCTGATTACCCCTTTAATATCTCTAAACTCTTCTTTATACTGAAACACAATTTGAGTGAGGCTTGATATTAACGCCAAATGGGCAAGTGTTCAGCTATATTAATGAAATGAGGACAATGTAAGCTTTGTACTAGATCAACATGTTTAATTGGATCTTTATAGTTCTAGCTCACTGAAACATACAGCTCACGGATAGAAATGTCGCTCCACTCGGACACAGTATCCGAATTCCGATGAAACTGTTTGCTTAGTGTGGAAAAAAAAATACCCATTTGATCGTCTTTGCCTCGACCCGACGGGGCTTGAACCCACGATCATCCGCATACGAGGACAGCACGCTATCAATAACGCCACCGATACGATTTAACTTTTTTAGATAATAACTGATATGCTATGCAAAGTTTTCTACATCCTCTGAATGTGCAAAATCTGAAATCAAATGGGACTTTGCGTGGAATAATTTGCATGTTTTAATGTTTTTATGATAATGACCAGGAAACCGATTAGTAACGCTATACTGAGAACATTTGCCATTCAGTTATGCTGACTTAGTTCTATGCAAATTATATACTATATAAAGTATATGTTTTGATCATTTTATTGAACAGACACTATATTCAGCGTATCTTTTTGTACATGGTACTGTTTCGTCATAAAAGCTTAAAGAATATGGTCAGGAAATGGAGTTTACAATTATGATATTCAATATCATATCTAGAATATATTTCTAATGAGGCGATGTCATAAGATACTTTCCTGTGTTTTGATATAATGGGGGAGATATTTTCTTAGAATGTCTTTATTTTATGTGATATGTGATCAGAAATAGATTGAGCATGTTACGAAAAGCTTGAAGATACAAAAAGGGTAATCAGAACCCGTAAATTGAAGAAGGACTAAAACACAATGACCAAAAGAAACAGAACAAAAGGACAAACGACCATCTACAAAACATTACACAGAAAAATATACTGTGTTAACTATTAATTGTCACACTTATTAATTTGTGAAATTTTACCAAAGCGACTCAATACTATATATTATATGTTGTAGAGTTGTAGTTCTTAATGTATTATTTTACCATCTGTGGTCAAAAAATATAATATCCATTTCGGGGATATGTCTATGGATTCATCCATGCGTATCGCACTTATTCATTTTGAAACCATTGATGCGTATCGTATTTACACATTAACACGTTAATGTTGAAAAGGGCATGGGCTAGGATGGTAAAGTGACAATCCAAAAAGTAGTTTGTTACGCACGGAGTGGTATATTATAAGAAACAGGCTGACTAAATACCATCAGATATGGTAAGAGGTGTTCTGGGTTAATAATTGTGTGACAGTGACGCGGACGACACATACTCGGGTGACGAAGCGTAAAGACACATAGTGATCCCTGGTTATCAGCTCAGCTACACATGCGACGTAAGAAGAAATAAAACATTACCTAGTACACAAGCCTGACACTATTACCTGTCAACTCCCTGAAATCGATGTAGTATGTGTCTTGTTATATTGTTTCAAATTTACATATTTGTCCGATTTAATGTAGGTGGCTTCTGATTTGTCTTTACCTTCAACATTCGGAATGCGTTAATTGATCTAAATATCAAAACAATATTGCATATCTTTTTACTTAATTGTTCATAGTGACATGTTATATCTCGCGGTGATATCTTGAATTCAAGACTGTATTATGTCATAATAAAGAATGAGAGTTTTAATCCATGTAACCTAATTAAACCTTTAGTATTACTGTACCAAGACATAATACATAATTCTAATCACAGGGAAGAGTATAAAAAAACCACTACATATATAAAATGCAACTCCAGTGAAATGCAATATACAAATTAGAAGAAAGAAAATTTGAAAGTGCCAAAGGAATATCAGAAGCCGTACAACGAAAAAGAATAGATAATGCAATGGACAAAATAAAATGGACAGACAATGATCTACAAAACACTAAACAGAAAACAACAAATTAAATCCCACTACTAACAGGGGTGGACACAGGTGCTCCTGAAGAGTACCCTGTTCCTGCTCATCTAGTGGTTATGTCATGTTACTTTTGTTAGAACCAAAGTCATGAATAGAAAAGGACCAGATTGTGATTAGCTTCAGCAACAACAATCTAACAAGGACAGCCTGGTATGAACAACAAGCCCTGGAATACTCAATTTCCAGGTGGTGCTGGGATGCAACACCAGTAAAACATTGCATTTATATTAGAGGGTACTGTAACACAATCTCAATAAAGATAGAGAAAAAAAACCAGCGAAACATACAGTAACACTTAGATGGAACACAACAACAACACACAAACAAAATAACATTAATGATAGGCGCCAGACAATAGCAATCATAGAGAACAGAACACAAATATCACAATAAAGATAGATAAAAGAATACCATTGAAGAATAAAATAACAATTAGACGAAACAGTACACATAAATTACAATCCTGTTGGACAAAACAACACTAGCGAAACAGTACACATAAATCACAATCCTGTTGGACAAAACAACACCAGCGAAAGAGTACACATAAATCACAATCCTGTGTGACAAAACAATAGAAGCGAAACAGTACACATAAATCACAATCCTGTTGGACAAAACAACACCAGCGAAACAGTACACATCAATCACAATCCTGTTGGACAAATCAACACCAGCGAAACAGTACACATAAATCACAATCATGTTAGACGAAACAACACCAGCGAAACAGTACACATAAATCACAATCCTGTTGGACAAAACAACACCAGCGAAACAGCACACATAAATCACAATCCTGTGTGACAAAACAATACCAGCGAAACAGTACACATAAATCACAAACCTGTTGGACAAACAATACCAACGAAACAGTACACATAAATCACAATCCTGTTGGACAAAACAATACCAACGAAACAGTACACATAAATCACAATCCTGTTGGACAAAACAATGCCAACGAAACAGTACACCTAAATCACAAACCTGTTGGAAAAAGCAACGCCAGCGAAACAGTACAAATAAATCACAATCATGTTAGAAGAAAAAACACCAGCGAAACAGTACACATAAATCACAATCCTCTTGGACAAAACAACACCAGCGAAACAGTAAACATAAATCACAATCCTGTGTGACAAAACAATACCAGTGAAACAGTACACATAAATCACAATCCTGTTGGACAAAACAACACCAGTGAAACAGTACACATAAATCACAATCCCGTGTGACAAAACAATACCAGCCAAACAGTACACATAAATCACAATCCTGTTGGACAAAACAACACCAGCGAAACAGTACACATAAATCACAATCCTATGTGACAAAACAATACCAGCGAAACAGTACACATAAATCACAATCCTGTTGGACAAAACAACACCAGCGAAACAGTACACATAAATCACAATCCTGTGTGACAAAACAATACCAGCGAAACAGTACACATAAATCACAATCCTGTTGGACAAAACAACACCAGCGAAACAGTACACATAAATCACAATCCTGTGTGACAAAACAATACCAGCGAAACAGTACACATAAATCACAATCCTGTGTGACAAAACAATACCAGCGAAACAGTACACATAAATCACAATCCTGTGTGACAAAACAGTACCAACGAAACAGTACACCTAAATCACAAACCTTTTGGACAAAGCAACGCCAGCAAAACAGTACACATAAATCACAATCCTGTTGGACAAAGCATCGCCAGCAAAACAGTACACATAAATCACAATCCTGTTGGACAAAGCAACGCCAGCAAATGTACAAATGAAATATACTCAAACAAATAGCCTTGTTTAAAGATAAAAAAGGGGCCTGAAAATGGATGACTGAAAAGTGTATTGATGATTGCATCACTTAATAATATTTTTCTGTTTCCATCCATTTTAACCGCCTCGGTGGTGTAATGGCTAGCGTGCTCAACTTGAGCGCAATATATCGTGAGTTCGAGCCCCGATCGGATCAAACCAAAGACAATAAAATTAGTATTTGTTGTTTCGACGCTAAGCACGTAGCATTAAGGAGAAAGAGCAAAGACTGGTTGGCTCGAAATCAGGATTATGTATTCGAGTGGGGTGACGTGTCTATCCACGGACTGTTGTTTCAGGGGGCTAGCACTATCAAAATCCAACTCAGCGTGTTGGTCTAGTACTAAGCGGATATCATGACTAAACAACTACTCACTCCATCCATGTTATATACTGCTATATCAAGTAGACATTTTACTTTGTATTGTAATACATTTTTAGTACAATACAATTTCAAAAGAAATAACATTTTCTAAGATTACAAAGACACTCGATATTTGTCGTCATAAAATTCTTGCTAAATCAGTTTTTATTTTACTCAAAAGTACAATTAACGCATTTTGTAAACCCTTCCATCCATTTCCGTTGTATAATTCAACACTGAATCAATTGACCAGGGTAATTAGTTAAATATAAATTGATTCTGAAGGAAGATGTTTATTAATGGTATGAAAAAGGTGCAAACTTTAAGGATGGTCATTCTTCAATAAAGAATCATTTAAGTGCGGGATAACAATCGTGTTTTATCATCCTCAAAAATGTATGAACAATAATTATTTCCAATTCTAAGAAAACTTTGATTAAAAATGAAATAATTCCCGTGACGAATAGAATCTATAGAAGATTATATTGTAAACTAGTATTAAAATTTCTTGCTGTTAAAATTGTTTGTCCATGACTTGTATAATGAATTGCTAAGACAATTAAGAATCAAATAGTTTTAGAAGTCAGGAAATACATAGCGTTACAATCGGTATCGACTGAAGACTTAGAATGACGTCCTCCTTTTCACACCTACAGCAACAAAGGCCATGCCGTGTTTAAGGCCGTGTTAGAAGAAATGTTAAAGGACTCTAGAAGATATGCTTAAACACTTTAGGACGTAAATCTACTGAGAACAGAATACAAGGTAGGGATATATTTTTAGTATGATTAATAAGTATTCTTGAATTTATTTGACTTTAACTAATGGTACATAGTAAATTGTAGATAATATATATTTTTTTCTGCCATTATTACAGCGTTTTAACCCCGCTGAAAATCTGTAATCCTCTAGAAGATTAAAATGTCTCGTGCCTTTACCCGCATCGGTCCACCAAAGGATTTTGAAATAAAATTCGTGTTAAATAATGAGAGAAACAAATTCTCTTTCAGTTGCCCATGTTGGTTACGGTATTTCTCCACTCTCGAGATTTAAATTTAAATTATTAACCACTCGCCTGACGGCTTGTGGTTAAGATTTAACTCTCGAGTGGAGAAATATCGTAACCCACGGGCAACTTAAGGAGAATCTATATTTTGTTTTTGGCAATCATTTTTCTTAACTGAAACCACATAATAATCAGAAATTTTGGAAAAGGATTAAATTGCGTTCGATATTTAGAAAAACAAACCTATGAATGCAAGAGGTGCATAGTTCAAGTAATAAAGCCATGTATGTGTTGTTCGAAGAAATAATATTAGAGAAAACCGAATGGGCAATCAAAAATGGACATCACAGAAACACAGGAAACATTGGACACAGAAGAAACAGAATTAGTCAAAGAAAGCATACATGTAGGTGTATTTCCGTCAGATATAGCTAACCAAGCATGAGCTTATTAATATATATATATATATATATGGTGCTCTTTTTTGCTCTGCTATTCAATGTTTGAGAAAGTTTGTCACTGAAGAAGTTAGATGCAGAAATCTTCGCTTAGTATCCAGTTTTAACATGGATGACATTATTTTCGCAAACATTTCATCCCGAGCGATAGCATTTTTATGCATACCACCGTCATGTATGAATACATGAATTAACTTTAGAATGATGTTTGTAATTTGTTCGTCAATACGCATGTGCGAATTAAAATATATCTTGAGTTTTATCATTGTATTATTTATATAGCCAATGAAGAATGTCATTTTAGAATATAAATTAATATTTATATTGTTTGTTAACCTATCTAAAATGTTGTCTATGGTCTTGCGCTCTTGTTATCAAGACCAGGAGAACTTTTGATTATCATAAAATCGTATGGATGTCCGAATATGACAATGAATGTTCGCGATGTCACCGAACGAAAGAGTTTGTCATTCCAAATAAAACTATTATTTGTATGATGTATACATAGATTCAGAAATGAACATTTCAAAGGTACATGTGGTTAGAGTACAAAAAAAAATGATTTGTATGTTGCAATTCAATTTCATAACTCTGCTGAATTAAGAATACCCCTCCCCCAATAATAATTTATAGTTTTACCATCAATGCTTTTTACAATAGATCTTCAAACTCCAAGTTCCTTTGAAGTTACCCTGTGAAACCAGTATTGGACATACAGGGAACGAATACCAGTATATACTGTCGAGCCAGGTGTGTTTGTGCACTACATTTGTACGTTTAACGACAACTCTTGTAAACAATAAACCTATCTATGTACAATACAACCGGTAATATTTTTGTTTTCTGTTAGTATTGTGAAGTCGACAATTTGTATTTATTTATTGTTGAAAATACAACCTAAATTTGAATATATAATTAAGACAGAGAACACCACGTGGTGAGTATTGACTATATTTTCATGAATGTTCACACCAATACGGTATAGCATACCTAAAGGAGATAACGCTAGTAGTTTCACACACCAGTCTTGCCCTTATGCATTTCTTGAGGTATTTTCAAACCATGTGCCTGACGCCGTAGAGTATATAAACCCGAAGCCGTGATACAATTATATACTCCTGTCTAGTACCTAAATAATATACAGTTATTTAATGGGAGTGCAGGCTATATATCAAACTATTTTCCTGAAGTACTGGGAAAGACCTAGGTGTTCCATTACCCGATGAAAATACCGAAGGAAAAATTGTTTGATCTATTGCCTGCACTCCCATTAAATAACTGTTGTATTACCTAATTATATCCAGTTCCAATAACACAACATTTTTGCTGCTGTAGTATGCTTGTAGAATATTAAGTGATGTCTACATAACGGGTTTTTTTTGTGTTTTTTATTCCCTGTTCTGAGAGATTTCCTGCAAATTCTTCTCCGCCACACTAACGAAGCTAGTTGCCATATTTGTCGTCTGGTAAACAAACATTTCAATCATTTAAACGTTTTAGATAATGAGATATAAAATTATTCCGAAGCAGGAAACGTCATGATAGAAATTCCGGATTATCGATCGATCTATTGACTAATTTATAGCCCGTTACATTGCCCGGGGAAATAGACAGCTTCTGAACGTAAAAAAACAATAGTCAAAATAACAAATACTTAATAATATGTATACAAATTATAATTAGGGTGATGTAGGATTATGGTGTTTAAAGCCACATTCAACAATATATCATTTATATCGTGACGGTCAGTTTTATTGGTGGAGGAAACCGGAGAAAACCATCGACCTGCCGCAAGTAACTGACAAACTTTGTCAAATAATGTTGTGACGGGTACAACCCGCCATGAGCGGGATTCGAACTCACAACTTTAGTGGTGATAGGCACTGATTGCAAAGGTAGCGTTGTAAATACAACTATCAAACCATCATGACTACGACGACCCCTCTATAATTAGGTTATAACATATAATGTGTTTTTGAAATGATGCTCTGAAACTATCAAAACCATTTTTGCATACAAAAGGGACATAAACATGTAGCAACAAAAATAATAAATAAATAAATAAATAAATAAACATCAACAAAGACAATGACAAGCACTACATATATTTTAACACAATGTGAAAATGTCAAGTGAATCAATGCAACATAACTTGAGATAATGATAAAAGACAAGTAAATAACAGTCCCCCTTTTATTACACGTACAACGAGTTTAAAATAATCGTAATTCGGTTAAAGTGAAATAATATCTCTCCATTATCAATTTATCGCCAATTAAAAGTTAATGAAAAGATACTTACGGCTGCATTTAACAAGTTCCTCCATAAAAATAACCAATTCTATCAAGTCTTCCTAACAGTTAGTGGCACTATTTCTAATTGAACATTATTTTTTATTATTTGTTTGGCCTTTTGTCCTTTTTCTTTTGGCCATTGTGTTGTCTGTTCTTTTTCGATATACAGATTCTGATTGCCCCTTTAGTATCTTCAAACTCTTCTAACTAACATATATTTTTCGATACCATTTGTGTAGCAATAATGATAGTATGCTTTAAATCTGTCTGTTTTAATTAGACGTAACAACTACTTTTCTTACAAGACTCGGTAAAAATCATTGCAAAATAACACTATTAACTACTCATATGGGAATTCTCTAATTCTATCTTTCACGCAGAGCTTAGGATCTATTTACTATTGGTAAATTTATGGAAAACATGAATGTAGTACTTGTATTTAATCAATATATTAGATACATGTGTACTAAGAATGTGTGAGGTATATTTGTTTGGAGAGAGTAAATCATTTAGAATTATTGTTTGAGTTATAATGAAGTATATACATGCATATATCCTGCAATTCTTACATTTGCTATAGAAATGTATATGTATAGTATACGAATAATGTTTTGCTTTACGAACAACCTTAAATTAAGCCCCGCCCATTATGTACCTTTCATGTTCTCCAATATAAACAACCGGTCGTTGTTGTTAATACGTGTTCATTTGCGCGTTTCTAAACACAAACCGAAAAAAGGAATAATATGAAGCTAATAATTCTAATATTCAACATTCAAATAACTCCCAGAAATTAATGATAAAACAACAACAAAAAATCCATTTGCAGGGCACTGTGTGCAGAAAATCCAAATTTGAATGAGAAATGATCGCGCTTTCATTTATATGTGTGCACATTTATGTGCGTCGTACACATGCGGTAAAACTTACAAATATCTATTAAAATGTGATAAAAATATATATATATATATCAGATTCTAATCTGTCAAGTTTCCATCTCAATCAATAAATATTTATTTGAATCAAAATTATTTCACTTCCTGTCGGGAACTATTTGTGCGCAAAATTTTGTCCAATATACGGTAACCGATTTACACCTCTTGTATATCACTGCGCAAATAGTGACGCTCCAGCTGGGATAATAATTAAACAGAAATACATTCATGGGTTAAAAATATTTCTAAAAACATCGTGAATTGCAGGATAAATACAATATTGGTCTACTGGTGGTGAATATAGAATTAATTTGACTCGACGCGAAAGGGTGGAAAGACTCACTAAAGCACCTCTTTCTATCCGTATCTCAGTCTCTTCATATAAATATCATATTGACCATTAACAGATCAGTATTGTATCTATGGCAACATTTTTATTTTGATGTTTCCAGAGATTGTCTCAACAAGAAATTTTTGTTTTTGTTTTCTGACATGTGACGATAGCGTTAAACGTGACCCATTTTATTATTTATCTCACGAGGAAGAAAAGTTTGAAGATACCACAAGGGTAATCAAAAACCGTAAGTCTGAGAAGGACAACCAATACAATGACAAACAGAAACAGGACAATGATCTACAAAAAACTATTGATAGTGTCTCGGTAATACATTTACAGTTCCTAAATCATATAATTAGTATCAAAATTAAGGTAATTCTTCCTCGGGCAGGTGTAATCTTTCACTGAGTATGGCTATTCTGTTTAGACCCTTTGTTTTTTTTTGCTCCCAATAAACATTTGACTTTTAAATATTTTCAATTTTAGCTTATCTGATGAAGGTTATTTCAGAAACGCGTCGTGCTGTGCGCACTAACTTTGTTACCACTGGGTCGATACCTCTGCTGGTGGATTATTAGTTCCCGAAGGTATCATCCACCCAGTAGTCAGTGCTTCGGCACTGACATTGCTCATTAGATACATTTTTTATTTACATTTACAGTTCCTAAATCATATAATTATTATTAAAAGTAAGGTGCCCCTTCATTAGACATAGGTGACCTTAGTCGATTTTAGTTGTTTCTGTTTAAGCCTTTTGGTTTTCTTGCTCCCAAATAGTTTATAATCATTTGGCTTTTAAATATTTTAGATTTGAGTGTACCTGATGAAAAATTATTCCAGAAACACGTCGTGCGCACTAAAATATCTACGTTTTTTTTGTTTTTTTTTTATTAACGAGTATTTTACTCGGATAACAACAATAATCTACAGTTTATGCTTTGCCAACTGTCTCTACGGACTCGGCATATTTTGTCTTGTCAACTGCTTTGAATATGTCATACTATGGAGGAAAGTTCAATTTAGACATTATTCAACCATTAAAAACCCCGCAATGTTTTATGCATGTTTAAAGGACATATGTTGATTTCGATTGGTTTTTTTTCCGGTGTTTTTTAGTTTGATACATTCCGGGGGAGTTGTTCGTGTTGTTTCTGTTGCGTATACTGTTGATCATTACTATATATCTTTTATTAATCAACAAATTATACGAGTTAGTACTCAATAAAACAAGAGACACATGTATGTATTATGTATTTAATACACACGATGGCAGTTTCGTGATTTTTCATTTTATTAAACAAGTCATAAAATTTACATAAAAAATAATAATTTAGGAATATTTTATTATTATATGTAAAAAAATAGCATTATGTGAGATGCTTTATAGTCCGTTTGATTTCTATAAAACCTACAGAAAAAAAATCGTAAAAATCCAGTTTTCAAATCAGCAACTTTTTTTCCAGATGTATATTAATATATGATATATACGAACTGACAATTAATTTCAAAAATTTTGGTCCATTATTAAAAAAGTTACCCATTTATTAGGTCTCCATGTTAATTATATTTTCTGAAGTGTACAAATTTACATGGAGTGAGTACAAATAGTGTAAGAGCACAACCATCAAAACAAAATAACAGACATGTGCTTTCAATGTATATTTCATTGTACCATGTGACACAGGACATTTAAATATTAAAAGGCTACTCATCAACTGACCATTAAGGTGATAGTCAATTGTTATTGATGTCCATTAATATTTAAATGTCCTATGTCACATGGTACATTCAGTCTGTTATTTGTACTCACTCCAGCCAGATTTTTACACTTCAGAAAATATAATTAACATAGAGACCTAATGGATAACTTTTTTAATAATGGACCAAAAATTTTGAAATTCATTGCCAGAGTTCGTATATATCTTACATTAATATACATCTAGAAAACAAATTGTTGATTTGAAAACTGGATTTTTAAGAATTTTTTTCTGTATGTTTTATAGAAGTCAGACGGACTATACAAGAATTGTAAATCCTTAAAATATTTGGTAAAAAGTAGCCTTTGAAATATAGTGGTGGGTTAAAGTGCCATTCCAGCCTAAGAATCCATTTTTTCCCGAAAATAGTTTCACAAAATTGGCATAATTCTCAAACAAATGCAAAAAACCCGATTTAAAAATTCATCGTAATGACCGAGATAAACGTACAGGTAATTTTTTTCTATTTTCACACACCTGGCTAATTTTATCTATCGGTGGTTTCCGTGACTGTACCGGACGTGACGTCACAATTTGAACACATGTTGAAACCTTAGATAGTAAACATACGAAATTAAACGATAATTTAGGATTCTTATAAGTTAAAACTATTTAACTATGCCACGTGGAGATCGCGGTCAGTTTTAAGAACTGGATACACATGACACCACACTATCATTCCCATTTACCCAACTTTTTGAAATATAGATAGTACAGGTAAAAAATAAAAGTGGGATAAATGAGATCAAAGGTAATCAAAAACAAAGGACACTTAATTAAAGCTTGGTTTGTGTGGCAGGTGAATAAGTACACACATATTTGAACCAGGACAATATAGACTACATGTCTATGTACAACAGTTAACATTTATTTCCATATATTTCATTTAAAATGAAAACAAATACAAATTATTATGACTATTTTTGACTGAAATCAAAATTTAATTGGATATACAACGTATATGATAATCATATTTCTTTATTTTTTTTTCTTTCTCTAATATAATAACTTTATGAAAATTCATATTGAAATTGTATATAATGTACTTTTATTGACATGATTTTATCTTTTTTCCTCCTGCCTTTAACAACTAATAGCATTATCTTGAAATGGTAAAACAAAAGTGTGCAAAGTTAAATTGTTTTATCTGTATGTTAAATGTGCACTATAGGAGAGGAATTAATTACATGCATCATTTTTCTCTTCAGACCATGACAATAAACAGGGTAAATCTTTATAAAGATGACTTAAAAAAAGAGATATGCTTGGGGAAGCTATGTTCATTTTCAGAATTTAATTGATCACTGTTTAATTAAATTATTGAGAAATAATAGAGACAAGCTTGTGAGATTTTATTGATGATCACCATGTTTGTTGCATGATAATTAAATTTAAGCAATCTTTTCATCAATAAATAAGGTTTAATGATATATTATATAAGTTATTACAATGTGCATGTAAAATTGAAATTAAAAATATTATGAACATTGCACTTTAAATTTATCCTAAAACTCACTTTGAGTAAATAGATAGTTTTCAAAACTTGACATTTATTTACATACAATTTATAACTTCCCCCTTTTCTTTTATAATGATATATGATATAAGCTAATTATTACAATGTGCATGTAAAATTGAAATTAAAATATTTTTTTACATTCCACTTTAAATTTATTCTAAAACTCACTTTGCATAAATAGAAAGGTTTCAAAACTTGACATTTATCTACATGCAAATTATAACTTTTTCCCCTTTTCATTTATTCAAGCCACAGACACTTGGGTCCATGATATTTTTTTTCTCTCAATTTTATCAATAAAATGTGCATCTACAACATATATGAACCCGTTTCAAACGGGTTCATATAAGTTATAAATTGGAAAAAAAAACATCCTGGACCCAAGTGCCTGTGATTCAAGCCTTACACATATTACATGTACTGTACTGGAACAAATTATCAGGTAATTTTGGTCAAGTAAACACCTAATTAATGGTAAATAAACAAGCCTACAGATCAGAAAATAAAAGTTGGATAAATGGGAATACCTGATTTTCGAAAGTTGGATAAATGGGAAAACACCCTCAGGGCCGCCAAGAGAATTGTTGGGCCCCAGGACAAAAGCCTGAAAAGGAAACTTGCCCTCCCCCTCCTCCAATTCTCCAAATAATGATACTCAACGCAAGTCCACCAGTGTGTCATAAGCAAGAAATCAGTAAAACAAAAATTAATTGATGAATTGTGATTTAGAAAACGGCTTTCTAGGCTACTTGTTTTTTTTGTCATGATCCCCCCACTCCTCACTCTCAGCTCTCAGTGGGCCTGCCCCTACTCCCCGTCTTTAATAAACGAAAAAAAACCATAAAATTATTTATTAATTTCAAAGAAATTACCAAGAAGTATCATTCTGTCTATTTAATGGTGTATTTTCTGTCTCCCCGTCTTAGTTAGAATCGTGGGTTGATTTGGACTGCATCTTCTGTTTCGACATTACAGAATCTGTATCAGAAACGTTGTCTCCATCATCAAAAGGTGATGATCCACACGAAAGGGACAGTTCACTTGCATTGGATTCTGATTCGAATTGTATTGATTCATGCGTATCTGCCATATTGATTATTTACAAAGAGTTCAACAAGTGATGTCACACATTGTTTTTACTAAGAACCGGAAGTGATGGAATCTATTATCGGAAATCTTCGGGGACAGGTGCAAATATGATTTTCAAATCATTATATCTCGGTAATGCGTTTGAATTTTTTCATCGGGTCTTCGATATTAGATTTAATCTAATATATATTTTCCGAAAAATAAATTTTAGGCTGGAATGGCACTTTAAATTAAAAAAAATTGAAAGCAGAAAGTAAGATTGTAACAGCCGGAAAAAGAAGATACGACAGATATGGTAGACCAATAAAAGAAAATAACTCGGAAAGGACGATAAATGACCAGTCCCAACAACACGTTGCTTATTATGAGCTGCCATAAGTTTTATATGTGTATATGATTCATTCCATACAACTAGTGGACATCCCTTCTGTATATGCTGCAACTACCTCCTAGTTTTATTTCACAGAAAAAAAGTTTTTTTTAAGGCAAACGGACATTTGGTCTATTTCATACGTAAATAATTACAATGTTAATCGCATCATGAGGGGAACGATGACGAAGGCGCCAATTCTGATTGAAATAACGAATAACTCAAAACTTGCATGCCAAAAATCCATAAAAATAACCATTAACCGGTTTAGCCCCGCCTGATTTTTGTGCCTGGCCCAAACTAGGACCAGGATATCCAAGGTCATATGTCGTGGTCATTTTTGGACTCAGTGAGTTAATGTGAAAGGTGATCACTGCTCGCTTTGTTGACATTGGTGGAATTGTTGACCATCACTGTTTTAAACTTTCTTTTCAAAAGTATACTGGATTGTTTACAAATTATGTAACGATTTAACATTAAGAGACACTTGATAATATATGTCTGATGTTTTGGTATTTATGACCATTCTTAGATAAAGATAGTACTTAAAAGCATTAACGGCTCAGGTGTTATCACATTTATTTATATATTTTGGGTCACATAAAGCAAATACAATGACGCACGTACATTTTCTATCCTTCTTTTCTGTAGAGTAATGACCTTTCTTAATAGAGTGATCTTTTTGTACTCACTATTTACGAGTCTAAACATCAACTTGACAGAGGGGACCAAAATATCTAAACGAGATACATGCATTTGTACTGGTGCAAATTTGACATGTAACTAACTGTTCGACGTACCATTTGATTAATCTTAGATGTCCTTTGTAAACAACTCAATTTTATGAGTGACTGAATATTGTTTTAAATGTGAAATTTTCACAAAACAGATTTTAAATCGAACAATCTTTACATATTTTTCATTAGTTTTCCGGGAATGCCATTAACGTTATATAGTTGTCTCTCTGAGATCTCCAATAAAATATGGGGGTCGTCGTGATCGTATGGTAGTTGCAGTTACAACTACCTGTGCAAGTTAGTGCCTATTACCACTAAAACTGTGAATTCGAACCCCATTCATGGCGAGTTGTACTCTATACAACAGTACGTATTAAAAGTTTGTCAGTGACTTGCGACAGGTCGTGGTTTTCGCCGGGTACTCCTGTTTACTCCACCAATAAAACTGACCGCCACGATGTAACTGGAATATTGTTGAAAGTGGCGTTAAACACCATGAACCAACCATACCAATAACATATTGTTGAAGCGCGTTGTGTCGAAATCGAAGGTACGGAGTATTTTACTTCGAAATGCTGTGTATTTGATTATTCCGGAATACCTTAAGGTAGAAGCTACTATGAACGGAGCACATGTTTACGCCGAGTTTTCGAAGGAGGGATTTGGTGGAGTTCGAGTTAATGAGATACGACTCGGGAGTTAAATTAATATATACTTTATACAACTATAAATTGACAACGACTAGTTTAAAAACGAAACTTTAGTGTATAAGAGATGATATAAATTTCCTATTGTGAACTTTTCATTAAAATGTACAATTCCAGAAGCAACTATGGGTTGCATGTCTTTTATTTGATACGTTTTCCAGAATTTGTGCTTCCTACCAGGATTTCCGTGATAGAAGTTTTCTGCAATACCTTGTTTAACTGTTACGGAAAATATATGTCACATATGACCACGGAAATTTACCATTTGTCGTAGTAACAATCATGTTCTCCTTTCCTTTTTCATGATTTATCACTGGATAATAGACCAGAGTTACACGAGGGGTGCAGGAAATACACACCCTTCCGGAGCACATGAGGTTTTAAGTGGTGTTCGTGTTGCTCAATCTTCGGATTTTGTGGAATATAGTTTGCCTTTATATCCTTTTCCTTTTGACTATTACATTGTCTTCCCTTCATAGAATATCGGCTTCTGATTACACCTTTGATGTATTCAAACGTTTCATGCATAGTAACTTGATGAGTAGTATGTAATAGAAGTACACATTCAATATACAGCATAAAACATTCAAATATATATATATATTCAACATTTCTATATGTAAACCAATGACATTGATGTAATGTATTTTTATTTGTTATATTTTGCTAGTTTTGAAACTATGAAGGTTTTAATTTTGTCATGTTTTTAAAAGAGAATGTTGAATTGGAAGTTAAAGATATACTATTCTTCAGAATATTCTGATTTCTGACGTAAGACATCCATAGAATACCCAGGTCAAAATAGATATGTTCACGATATTATTTCATGAAGTAATTATATTAGTACAATGATACCTTTATTGAAATATTATTCCTTTTTTATATGTTCATCAATTTTTAACTTTGAAAGAAAATGGTGTCAAAATATCCACTTCCGTTATTGCACGTGCTGACTTTATGATTGTTTACACGCATCGACAGTTACTTCTAATTTGTCGCAGTAAATTAATCTAACCGGAAATTGTAAAATATATTCTATTTATTTGTTATGTCCAAGCTAGATTACTTTCTCAGTTAGTTAATTTTCTATTTCCTCTTCAAAAATAAGTATATTATTCTTATTTTATTAAAGAAGTTCATGATTGATTGATTGATTGATTGGTGTTTAACGCCAACTTTAGCAATATTTCAGCTATACATCGTGGCGTGAACAACTTTTTATTATTAACATAGACACCTACAAGATCCTTAGAAATAAAATATACTTTTCTATAAAATAAGACAAAACATTCGGATTATATGTACAAACAGAAGGTCATGTGTTGAATATTATAAGTTGGTGGACATATATGTAACAAGTCACATTATGGTCAATTCAGAATTTAAGTAACGGTTAGGACCAGCGGCTCTCTTTTAAAGATGTAACTTTTGCAGAACAAATAATAAATAAATTATGTATCAAGATCAAGATTAAACATCGGAGTTCTTTATGCTGCTCTCCCAATTAAAATGCAAGAATCAGCCTTTTACTCACACAGAGAACTTGTAAACATGAGTCTGTTTTCGATACGTATTCAGGCTTTTGGTTCGATGATATTTCAAATGCGATTATAAATAATTTTTATCAATAGTTTAGATATATTTTATTTAACTATAATTATTATCAAAACTAACCCCCTCTTTAGGCATAAGTGACCTTAGCTGATTTTGGCTATCCTGTTTAAGCTTTTTTTTTTTATTGCCCCCTAAAGACTTTATATGTTATTTGGTTTTTCAATATTACCTGATGAAGATTATTCCAGGGACGCGTTGTGCACACTAAATTAGATATTTACGTTTTAATCATGCTTGTTTTGTAATAGACTAACATGCAGTTCATACTGAGTGGGTGAGTGACTGTTTACGCTAAGTAAGCATTTTGTCATCTATATCATGGCGAGAACAGATAACATTTAACCGAGATGCTGAATATGTCCACTTTTTACCAAACCAACACGCTTAGTTGAATTTGTATAGCTCACTATCACAACAGTTCGGAGCCAACCAGTATTTTCTTTTTTGCCTTAATACTGTGTACTTAGCGAAAAAGCGGCAAATAGCAATTTATAGTCTTTTGGTTTAATCTACCGTTGCTCGAATATAAGATATACCACACTCCATTCGAACACGCCAATCATTAGAACACCGACGCGGATTAGTGTATACTGAAAAAAAACCCAGTCTACATGGTAGACATCGTGTTCCACTGACCCAATCAAACTAGTATTTGCTCTATACTCTTTGATGATGTATGCTTAACAGAGAAGAAGAACAAATGTACAAATCAAAAAGGATTTGATCCGGCCGGGAATAGAGCCCACGATATCTCGCACACGAGGCCAGACTGTTTAATATCACAACACCGAGGTGTTTTATCAAGGTGTTGAACAATAAATATAATAGCTGAATTAAGAACTTTAGTACGTAATGTATATTGCTTTCCTGGAGATTTCTTTAATCACCTATAATGCAAAGGAGGAATGGCGGATAATAAATCTACCATTTTCCCCACTCGTCTTGCACTTTAATAAGGAAAAAGGAAGAATAAAAAATAATTATCTTTAAATGTCACACAGATGCACACATACCCAATATATCTAAGATGTTGAGTAAGCTATGTCTAACTTCCAGGCCAGTGTTAGCCGACAGGACATTAATAAGTCTACAAACAAAACGAAACCCAGGAATGACATTGGTACGGATTGTGGACTGAAATTGAAATTGCCACTAATTCACGAAGATATAATTGGGTGGTTTGACAATAGCAGTGTGTAAATGGATTATCAACCATTAAAATTATTGCTGAAGAGTTGTTTTACTACCTCTCCTAAAAAAGAGATAGAAAAACAGACATGTCCCAGCATAGGGGGTTCCGATGGAAGTTGATTGTGATTTTTTATACACTAAACCACCATGTTGATATTCCCCCTAAAGGAGTTGTACTACTCCTTAAACTGGAGAATTCAGCTAGACCACTTTTTTTTAAATTGATTTAGTTGCCATTGCCATGGTAACAATTATATTGTATACAAGTTGTAGCTCATTTCACTAAGATGAGAGATTTAGTCACACAAAACTAATTTATCCCCGCCACGTTACATTGAAGTGCTTTTGCTAAGACTGGAAAATGAGCGGTCATATATTTGTGTTTTATAACCGGAACCTTTGAACCGTAATGAAAGCGGGAGGTTTGGCTCCGTAAAATCTGATTCAACTCACCATTTCTTTGGAAATGCCTGTACCAAATCAGGGTCATTACAGTCTTCCAAGTTTTCCGGTTGTTGACTGATTTTGTCTGTTTATATACTTATGAGTTTTGCCTTTCCCTTTAGAAGATTGTTCGGAGTTCGGTAATTTTGTTATTACCCTTATTTACGGGTATGGATTTGACATATTTCTAAGATTAATCCAATGGAATTTAGAAATGTTGAGACAGTGTTGTATTGTTTGTTTCTCATTTTATTTTAATACTATACAAATTATGCATAGAGTTCGATGAGAGCAAATTCTCGTTAATATTAATATCATATTATGTAAAATTCAGAAAAAAAAATATTACAAGGTTAGTATGAACATTTTTATTCATTTATAAACAAACTTATAATATACAATAATATACAATTACTGTCTTTTGATGAGGTAAATGTGTGGATTTATTGACTTTTGAAAAAAAATGATATTCACTGAGCCCGAAAGGGCGAAGTGAATATCATTTTTTTTTCTTCAAAAGTCAATTAATCCACACATTTACAGAATCAAAAGACAGTAATTGTTTTATTCTATATTTTGAAGAAATAGTGGTATTCTGAAATAAAAAAAAAGTTACATGTCCACTGTCCTGGAGTAGTGCTACATTATTGTTTACATCACCATGTTATTATCTGAATCTTTATCATTTAATATATTTTTTAATGTTCCGTCCGACAAAGTGGCAAATCTTGGTTTAGGGCACCGGCGATACGTCTGCATCTACATACCACATTTTGTTTTTGTATTGACGGATGCGCAAATGAACTACTTTATTTACAATGGTTGATTAAAATAGGACATTCCTAAAACAAATCCTGATGTTCCAAAAATAGTAACACATGACATTTACAGCGGTGAATATTAAATCCGAGGCGGTGAATACGTCTTTTTATTTAAAAAAATGATTGAGGTAGAAATCTATACTAAAGAATTTACTAATATAGAATAACAAACAATATAATACAAATATAAACATACATATTTTAGGATTTGAAAACAAGCTAATTATGGCTTATACTAATCCGTCTCCTTGTGCGTCAAACTAAAGAATAACGTTCTATATATACAGCATGCTGCTTTTAATTGCTTTAAATAGATACATAGAAATAAATAATGTTATATTTATAGCTTTTATATGGGCACAGAGCGAAGGAATCCATATGGTTTTTCCTTAATTAGTTTTCTTGTTGTTACAAGCTTGCACGGACCATAACTGTTTTTTTTTTATCTTTTCACATAAGCTCATATTTGGCTTATGGGTTTGGGGTGCACCACTTTAAAACGATGTATCGCATACCATCATGACCCACCATTGACCATGACATCTTATCTCAAGGTCAAATTATTCATTTTTGAGGAATAAGTTAGCTCAGACAAGACTTATTTTCTTGACTAGGCTCATGATATCGTGCATGTGGATTGGTCGTCTAACGAAGATATGTGGCGCACCATTATGACCCATCTATGACCTCGACATCTCCCTACAGGTCGAATTCTTATGTTTTCTTGGGGAAGTAAGGTTACATAAATGTATATGGGCCATTTTATTCACCTAGTCGCATGACATTTTGCATATAGGATATAGATGCACCACCTTAACAAGATGCGTCGCGTACCATTATCAGACAGAGACACAATCGGCACCCCTAGCACACATATATATATGACCGTTCATGTTTCCCGGTTTGGCATGGCCGTGGTCATGGCTACTTAAAAGAAAAGTAATTTTTACGTACATAGCTCTAGGTAATAACTAGACAAATAATACAGTGATGCGTGCACGTACACATAGGTGAATAATCGTTGACACAGAATGCCTACTCACAATGCATACTTCAAAAGCTACTTCCGTGTTTTACAATATGGCTAGTATTGTTGCATTACATGATTTGCTATATAACTTTTGTCTCTTTATAAAGAAAATATTTGTACTAGAGAGCTCACAATCTGCAGAGTGACAATAGACATCTTAATGATTTGAAATTTATCATTTATATTCCCATTAACACCCCATTTTCGTAAGATTGTGAAAGCGTTCTACATGTTTTTGTCCAATTCTCCCAATGATGTCCTTTATATATAATGTGTAACTGAAGTACAAGTGAAATTGAAAGTCCTACGGGTAAATGAATTCAATAAAAGTCATCGAAAATGAATTAGTAATGTTACTGGCAAATGGATTTCTGGCAGTAATGATAACAATGACAACTGTAGTACATAGGGGACCAAAAATATGAACTGAAAATATTAATACAGAAAGATTTGCTTTCAATATTTGCTATATGTTATTATATTGATAATTACTTTTCATTGCCGTAGACATGAAAGGACAAAGGAAAATAGCTGTAAGTGTAATATTAATTGATATCAATGGACGATATCTTCTTGTTTTTATTACAGAGGTTAAATTAAGTCCTTGATCTCGCTTTATGACATATATATTGATGGTGTTCTGTCAATTAATAATCCAACTTTTGGATTCCATTAATATAATCTCTTAAGACCTGTAGATTAAAAAGCAACAGAAAATTCAGCTGATTCTGCCTTATTTCTGGAAAATTTACCTCAAATTTGTCACCAATGGTAAACTTTCTACCAGAATCTATAACAAAAGAGACTACTTAAATTTTGCTATTCACAATTTTCCACCTATTAATAGTAATTATAGCAACCGCTCCCGTGTATGCAGTTCATATTTCACATATCGTACGATACGCTCGAGCCTGCAGTTTGTATTCGGTGTTATACGTCACCGTCTTTTGAGCACAAACTTATTTCGTCAAGGATTTTTAAAGAAGTATTCTGTTACTTGCATCGGTACAGACGGCAATTTTATTTTGGTACAAAGGTAGCTATTGCCACGATATAACTGAAATATTGTTGAAAGTAACGTTAAATACCATAACTCTAACCCCCTTATTATGGCTTTGTTTAAATATCCAGCATTTAAACGATGGTTTCAAATTCGATGAATTACACATGACATTTTAGAAATTTAACTTGATGATGGGTGTCATGTGACGAAGTAAGCATATATGTTTAAAATGAGAAGACATGTTCTAACTGTTTAGGTGTGTTTTTGTTCTGGTTGTTTAGATTTAACACCTTTGGTACACTCGGATAATGATTTCTGTCCATTTCCAAAAATCGTAAAAATGGAAAAGTCAAAATAATTGTAGACTATCTTACCGAATATATAATTATACAATGAACACGTTTTGTAAAAGAAAATAACATGGTGCGTTCTGAAGTAGAATTGTTATAAGGAAGGTTCTTTTAAAGGGGGCGTATCTACTTTTTATTGCAATGGGAAAAACAAGGTTATTTGAGGTTTGTATATCATATTTAATTCAATATAATCGGTTAAAATGAGGTTAGAAAATCGTTCATAAACCAATATTTTGGATTCATTATATAACTGCGAAAATGCTATTTCAGACAAAACGTATCAATTATTTAGTTTATTGGACTTAAAATGTCAAATGAACATAAAACATTCAATGCAGACTAAATATTGCAATTAACATTAAACTATGATGCCATATATATATTTATATTAATAAAACAGCATTTTCTTCTAGAAAACGTAAAGATCAAACTAGTAAATTAAAGTCAAGACAAACCAATACTTATCATTGTACATGCAACGTGTGCCATAAACCGGGTGTCATGTCAGGACATATGCCACGTGTTTCACATTTCAACCCCTTGGAAGCAACCACAATCTATAAAATTCGCGCCCTCTTCGTTCTAGTTATGTGCTAATTGAATAACTTATTTGGCACCGAATATGCATACATCAAGATGCATCATATTATATATGCGAACCGTGAAAGTTTTTAAGAGCAGTTAAAATATTTATACATAAAATAAAGCCAAAGCTATTTACGATATGGAACATATCAAAGAAAAGTTTGAAAGATACCAAAGGGATAATAAAAAAAACCAACTGTCAATCGAAAACAGACAATACAATGACCAAAAGAAGAAAAGATGAACAGACAAACAATGACCAACAAATCACTACACTGAAAACTAAATATCCAGTTACCAGAATACCACTAAGCACAAGGATGAAGTCAGATGTTCGGGAACGGTAAATTCATTTCAGCAAGTATACATGTATAAGTAGTTTTAACTGATATTTGCCTCAACCAATGACAATATATTAATACTTCCACATACAAATTGACTGTCATTCTAAAGGGAGTCTGGATATGGTGGTACCCATATATTAGACATAAATACTTTTGGGTAAAATCAAAAGCTAAATCAGGAAAACTTAATTTTCAGAGGATCCTTCAATAATATTATGTGTAAAAATATGTTTCTGTAAATTTTGATCGCATCTCGATTTCTGATTCACCATTAGAGAATGTAACAGTTTACGTCTCTCGATATTAGATGATGCTAACAACTATTTAGCTTATGTGCGACTTCCTTGAACTCCGTCTTGTAATGTAGGTGTCTCCACCGCGGCTATAGTATGGTACATGAACATAAAATTATCAGTATATTTCACTACTAAGGTTTGTAAATTCCAGCTCTTTCGGTTTTCTCTAACAGGATAAATGACCACAATAATTTAGTGGAAATATTGTTGGCGTTAAACACCAATAATATAGTCCAGTTGAATCGTTGCAATCGATTTTATTAGTTGAAATATCAGAATAACCGGATGAAATCAACGACCAGAGGCAATTCACTGACATATGTTATCACAAGTCATATATAAGAATCGAACCCACAACTTTACTATCGATAAACCAATTACCATTCAATCGCATACACAGTGACCTCGAACGATCGTATACACAGTGACCTCGAACGATCGTATACACAGTGGCCTCGAACGATCGTATACACAGTGGCCTCGAACGATCGTATACACAGTGGCCTCGAACGATCGTATACACAGTTGTATCGAAATATGTCTAATATTGGGTAATTATCAGTTCATAAATCATTATATTATTATATTTTGCTAAATGATAGCAGTAGTATACATAGGAATCTCGTCCAAGAATCCGTCTGTTAATATAGTTAATTAATCTGGATAAATAAAATGATAGAGCTTAGTCTTCCTTAATCGCAATAAGCATATAGAAAATCATGTTCTTATTAATGCTTTATTGAATTATTATCTACTATATATGTAGTTTATATTACTAATCAGTTCATCTATGTGTCGGTAAGCCTTTTATAACTGTATTACCATGACAAATTAGCTGCGAACTGATTTTCTGTGAAAATGCAATCAATTGAAATGAAGTATTTGAAAGAAAATAAATAACATAGTCTGTGGCATTAGGCGTTTATCTACACAGGATATATATTTCAATAATTGAAAAACAAAAAATACCACACCATCTGAATATTTGCAACATCCAATCAAAAAATCGCAGAAACAGAGGGCGATATTGACTGTTCTTCAGTTCGTCCTTACCTCCAGTAGTTTGTAGGCGGGGGCTCATGTCATTTTACGTTATTTGTGTTTGTTTGCGCATAGTGGTGTCCAACCCATTTTGTGTTATGTTTTTTTGTTTTGTTTGTCTTCATCTTGTGTCCAATGTTGCCATTTTCTCTGGATTGTCCATTCTTAATTGTCCCTTTGGATTCTCGAACGTTTATTGACATCATTAACATATGTACAAGACCACTAAATCTCCTGACTTTGTTATTTCAAAAAATGTCAAAACCAACGGCACGATCCTAATTATTTTACAATCATTGTTCATTTTGTCTTTATTTCAAAGATAAATATAAACAATTTTGTATTCATAAAATTATATTTTAACTTGGTTGAACACTTTACTATCTAGAACCGCTGCCATTATCTGTTGAGGAATCATCTTGAACACAACGGAGAGGTGACCCTTAGTTTCCCAAAATAATCTGTATTAGTTATCTCATGATATCCTCTACACACAAAAAAAGAGTCTGAAGATACCAAAGAGGTAATCAGAATCCATAAACCAAAGAAGAGTCTGAAGATACCAAAGAGGTAATCAGAATCCATAAATCAAAGAAGAGTCTGAAGATACCAAAGAGGTAATCAGAATCCATAAATCAAAGAAGAGTCTGAAGATACCAAAGAGGTAATCAGAATCCATAAATCAAAGAAGAGTCTGAAGATACCAAAGGGAGGTAATCAGAATCCATAAATCAAAGAAGGACAGACAAAACAATGGTCAAAAGAAAAAGAACAAAAGGACAAACAACGATCTACAAAACACTACAGATAAAACTAAAGATCTATTAACACAAACCCATTCATTATATATTCTGAGCTGCCTTATCTAAAAATACGTATTACAAACGATAACTCTTTGTTAATTAAATGCAAATCCTTTGTACAAATATGTAAAGACACATTAAATCTTTACATTAATATTTAATTTAGGTATACCTTTTAAAAAATGTAATTCTATATAAGGGGCTTGCGTCATACAGTTTAGAAAGTTCTCGGCATTTCCTTCATTTAATTTTTGTTTACATTTTAACTCCTCCAAGTTGTAGCATCACGATTGTCTCATAACACCTTATTATAATGTAGTTAAAATCTCTTTTTATTACGATTGGTATGGAATTTAAACGTGAAAACAAATTATTATTAACTTTATTACTAATTACAAAATAGAAAACAAAATATATCACACGGTCGGAACCCTTCCAAAAGAAAGATGCAAAATCGATATCCTTTTAAGACATATACCTGACAGCTCTCTTTCCTGAATTGGTCAGGCATAATGAAAAGTGGCGGAGTGAAAATAGTTTCATAGTGCCCAAGAACCCCTCTTAAAGAATTATTTGTTTGCTCTTTTTATACACAACCTTGTACGTCTTCTGATTATCCTTTGGTATCTTTACGCATTTCTTACACAAGGATCACAACCCAATTGATGACCTAAAGTCCGTTTAATACGTATGATTGTACTACTGTCGGAACTACCTTTTCGTGTCATCACACTATGGACCAATCCAATCATATTAATGTAGTTTGTTTCGTCATGAAAGTCTAATTATCTCTCAGAACATAAACATATGAAAATGCCAAAATGTTATATATTCCCTTAATTCCTGCTGGTTTAAGGACATCACCAAGTGATATATATACAGCCTATCAAATAACAACTTCGTACCACTCGTTAATTATAGAAATGTTATTGCGCAAATCGAACAAACCTTCATTTCAATCAGGACTTCCTGAAACAAGTAAAAGCTAAATTCTCACTAAGTTGCTTTAATAACAACAAAATACAGGTTTTTATATTAATGTGAGACACTGCTTGAAGAAAATGGCTTGGACATTTACATCTGTGATATTTGAGGGTATTATTTAATTGGAACTGATATAAAAGGTAAATCTACTTAATTTTTTTACACTGTTACTGACAATAACTGTCTAAAGTTCTCCAATATATACTCCTATGCTGCTTCATTTTCCCAACTTTGGACACCACAATCGGCCTCTCCTAAAATTTTCATTTTGATTTTTCATGACTTGTAGTAATGCATACATTGTAGCCGCCATCTTGATGCTGCATGTGCCAACATTATTCTGTTACATTGTTGTTTTATTTCATGACTTATCTAGTATTGTCTGGAAGCATCTTTAACCCTGCACCCCTTTGGTATTATTTCATCTACACAAGCTTCACGAAACACTTTCTTCTACAATACAAATTTAGGTTTCGAAAAAAAAATAATAATAATAAACCACACTATTTAAGTATATGTTTATTATTATTGTATCAAATGTTTTGTTTAAAAACATTTAGTCAACCATCCTCTTCTCCCACATTTCCTGTCAAATATTCTTAAAAAGTTTAAGAATAACAATTATCACCTTTTTAAAAGTATACTTTTACCGCATATTTCTATTTCAATATTATAGTGGAAATTTGATCGTGTTTCTTATTATCTAATGTCTACAAAGTTAACTAGACAGCTTCATCATTGTGTTTCCGAGGTTGTATATTGATGTGGGACGCCATTACTCAATTGAATTATTTGCAAACTAATTCTAATACTACGAACTAATTATAAGTATGCACATTATAGAAAGATACAAAATAATACAAATTAAAAAAAGTTAGAGACCATTTACACCTAGAATAATATCGAGTTTTCTACAGTCTGATATAGGACAGAAACGAGGTGTTCGACATGACAATGTATAATCTTTATTATCACATATTTTATTGAAATAACGCCGAATTTGCATGTGTAATAAAAGCATAATTTGCGGCGTGTTATTTTCCTCCGGGCAATAACATTTTATCTGCCTTCTTGTGAAGGGCAATAACATGGTATCTGCCCTGGCAAAATATGTGATAAATAGATTAATACATGCCCTTTTTCATATTGCCCTTGTCATCAGCCCTCGACTGAGATCGTCCATAGGGGCCGATATCAAGGTCTCGTGCTGATAACAAGGACAATATGAAAAAAAACATGTATTAATCTATAATTATCAATGAGATGAAAAACAAACAATGCCACAACATCAGAACAGTTCCAAAATCCAATCGGAAAATAGTAGAAGCGAAGACACATACATTGTATATACATAAACGCCCATTCTCCTTGCTTGGTATAAGCACTTAAATAAAATGTGGCGAGATTAAGCGAGCTTTACATACTCAAACCCCTCTTTTTGTGAAATGATGTCATGTAGTTGTTGACGATCACTGTTTAAGCTTTCTGTAGGAATATATATGTGTCTTCCACATATAATTGAGTAAGAAGTATCGTTAATATATTCGTTTTTTTTTCTATCTGAACTACCAGTTTTCAGCTACCATGTAAAATCATTTACTTTACAATCGACTGGGTGTTCATAAGAACAAAATGAAGAAGGTGTGTAATAACAACTTACATTGAAACAAAGGAAAACAACAACACGAATGCCATTAAAATTGTCGATAGGCAATGGATTGTAACATCTGCAATAATTATTTATCATATGCACAAAGTTTGACTTCATCATGCTTCACCTGGCATTTTGAAAACCCTCTTGTAAAATGATTTGTTTACACATACTGACAAAGTAACATCCATTTAGGTAGATCTGAAATTATTGACAAATTCTGACTTTGGATGGGCTGGATTTTGATCTGAATATTCAACAAAAGAGCCATTACAAAACAAAACAGTTTTGCTTTGTTGTTACAAATGTATGCTCTAGTAGAGGAAACGTGCATATTATTGAAAAGCAATGAAGAAATTGCAAAGCAGTGTCTTAACATTAAAGGTCGATAGTTCAAAACTGATTGATTAAATAGTCCTAGTGTAAAGTCATCGTCAAATAGAAATTAGTTATGATGAAAAATTGAGAAAAAATATTCATTATAATTATAGCTACACAAGTTTTCCCACTGCCTTTCTGAAGTTAGAATTTATTTTGACCAAAGTCACGCAGAGATCAAATACAGCAACACAATAGTTGTTTGTTTTCTACATTTTGTTTCTAAACAATTGTAAAAAAAAACCCACAATATTTATATTAATGGAATTGCTATGTTCAGAGTGTTGTTGTTACACATTGCAGGTGTAGAGATGCAAATACCGAACATTGGAGAATGCACAACGGAAACCAATGTCTGTTACATTAAGGAAGACAAAATGCTATACTAAACTAACTTAATCATATTGAATTTCAACAAACCGACCCTTTGTGTGCAAGTAGTAATTTCGTTTGGGTCCTGTACTCATAATGAATAGGTAGCACTTTAACTGTAACACATGTTAAATATTTTAAACACCAATTAGTTTTTTTTAAATAATGCATGATGTACACATTTGAAATTATTTTACACATTCAGAAACATTTATCTAGAGCAACATTTTCGAATAGCTGAAATTGTGATTTTCTACTGTCTTGCCGACCCCAACCTGACATTGATCATAACGTGAGAAAATTCCAAAAGCCGAGGCATCTTATATATGTGTTTTGTAGACATCAATATGAAACTAATTTGTTGAATAAAAGTATGGTCATAGAAGCTACTAATTCTAATAGTTCTCCGATTATTTATATGAAGACCTAACAATGTATATAAATCCACACGAATATGCAAATATATCAGCTAAACAAACTCAAAGTTTGCTTAGAACGAAATTAACATATTAACAATTACAAGTCTATTTTTAAGTTGGTCCTCATCAGGATGTAATATTCAAATTGACAGATAAACAACAGAGGTGACGCTACACTACGGACTAATACTATTTTCATTTCTACCGAATTAGAAGACAATGAAACAAATACAATATACAAATGACTTATTATGCCAGGTTTAACGATAATATCTTAGAACAAAGCAACGTAATCACGATATTGATCCTTCGGCATTATGAAAATATTCTAAACGAAACCGAGAAGACGCAAATCGCACGGGATACGTATAATATGCAACAAGCGTTCTCAACATCGAAACTTAAATTTATATTACAAGATCGAATAATGATTTTGAACAGTAATTGATTTGCACATGTAATCTTGTACTTTCTCTCACCTTAAATAAATGTAATTTGATAGTGTAAAATGGTAGTATGAATACCGATAGGATGAACAAAGTTCAGAGTCGTAGAACGTTTATTGCAGGCGAAGGGCCGTTTCGCAATCATTTTAGGGGACTGTTACTTTGCTTTAAAATATAAGAAAAGTTTGAAAACACCAAAGGTGTAATCAGAAACTGTAAATCGAAGGACAGACAGTACAATGGCCAACAGACAAAGGACTCATAAGCACAAACTATGATCTACAAAACACTACACAGAAAGCTAAAGACTGAGGACCACGAGCCCTACTAAAACAGGGTGTTATTTTTATCCCATCTATGAAGGTCTTTTACTTAATAATGTTTTCTGTCGGAAATGAGATGTATCAATATCAGAAATACGTGTGTTCTTACATGTACTACTAGCAAATTACTTTTGTAATACAATTTATATTAACGATTAATACAAATATAATGTAATGTTTATAGAATATCAAATATTCTGTTGAGTTTCCGGGAAGATTTCTTTCAGAATTATGAGCTTTATATTTTTGATCACACAAAAGTATAATTTAGCAAGTAAATAAGAAATATCTGGATACATCAAATTATTATTTTTTTTTCATTGTGAAGATGCTTCAAAAGGCAGCAATACGTTTCTATACGAGAATTACGATGACATTATCAATACTTAGGAAATTGTTAATGGCGCTTGACTATTCACGTAGTGATACGTATCACAGGCTTACACAATATGTAATGAATTTACATTAAGATCATCCATCACAAGCATTCAGTTATCAGAGGAAAAAATTACACAAAATGGTTATTGGATGCAAATATGATTCCTTTGAATATTCTGCCTCAGGGATGATATCAAAAATAATTATAGCAAAACAAGACAATGCAGTGCATTCACCAGGAGTATGCATGATCAAGTATTTCAGGGTAAGAGGTATCAATACAGGTTGCTTTTTCAGTGCATGTTAAAGTGGAGCAAGTATTTTGCTCGTTTTCGTCCTGTGTTTTATGTGCTAAATATTGTCGATGTCTCAGTGGTGTAATGGTTGGCGTGCTCTCCTCGAGTGTGGTAGATCCTGGGTTCGAGCCCAAACCGGGTGAAACCAGAGACTATGACATTGGTATTGGTTAATTCTCCGCTCAGCACGCAGTATTAAGTAGAAAGAGCAAAGACTGCTTGGCTCGGAATCAAGATAAGGTTTACGAGTGGGGCGACATGTCTATCCGCGGATAGTTGTTTTAGTGAACTAGCACTATGAGAAGCCACCTAAGCTTGTTGATCTACTACAAAACGGCCTCATCATCATCACATTGTAAATTAACTGGTTCTCGCCATGATATAGCTGCAAAATTGCTGAATAGGCGTTTAGCAACAACCACTCACTCACTTCATTCTTTATTGCCCCTTTGGTTTTCTTTAATGTTTATCTCAAATCCGGACATTAGCTAGACAGAATTAAAATGCATTTTTAACATATATATTTGTAAGCTCAAGTGGGATTGTTTGTGAATTAAGCACATGATTTTCAGTGGGTTCTAATACTGTATTTTATTATGACGAGCTGAAACAGTCGTAACAATTCTTGCTTTAATGAAGTTGTAATGCTTGTAGAAATAAAGTTAATAACTATGTTTATATGTATGTTAAAATATTCTTACATGTGATCATAATTAATAATGGTTTGCTAATATTATAAATTGACATCCCCACAACGACCAACCAATAGGAACACTTACTAGTTAATTGCAATGAATTGTGGTTTCCAAATATTATAAATTGACTTCAAGGAGCGACGAGAATACTAGTTATATGTTTATGGACAATGTTTTGCAACTCCTTAGTATTTTCAGTTAGAAAATAGGAATGCTTTCAGGGGAGTTCTAACGGAGGTGGTGTTTGGCTGTTTTTTTACCTTTTCCACCCAAATTAGCCTCGTGAGAACAGTTCGAAAATCGAAGGGCTAATCAAGAAAGGACAATCCAGAAACATGGGCAACATTGAGAGGGAGCAATACACAAAACGAAGACAAACACAACAAAAACTATATAAAAACAAATGAGTAACGCGTACACCACTACAAAACCAGAGATGGATCCAAGTGTTCGCGAAGGGTAAGCGGTTCTTGTTTCTAATAAGATACCTACCGTGTTTCTCAGCCTAAAGTCCAGTAAAAGTCTCGTCGGTAATAGAAGAAAGCAAAACCTACAGAACAGGAAATGTCAATTGCCAGTTGACAAATTGATATTTCGTAACCAGAGTTTGAAGATACCAAAGGGGTAATCACAATCCGTATATCGAAGAAGAACAGACAACGCAATGGCCAAAAGAAAAAGTACAAAAGGACAAACAACGATCTACAAAACATACAAATAAAATAAAGATCGAGTAACATGAACACCACTAAAAACCGAGAATAAACTGAGGTGCTCCGGAATAGTAAGCAGTTCCTGCTCCACTAGTGGCATCCGTCGTGTTAATCTAGTTACAAACCCGGTGATAAGTCATGGATGAGGAAACGACCGGGAAGTGCTTTACGACAAGTGCGGTCAACCAGTTCGTGATGATGACCGTAGAATTTAGGTAGGGACGGCTTTAACCTAAGGGCATCGTAGCCATATTTGAGTTAGCAGCTGAGCTTTGTACAGAAAACCACTGTACTAAGCACAAGCTCTAGAATAACGGATGCATTGTGAAGGGACCACTCAACAAATAAAATAGAAAAGTGAGTCTTGACTGCGGATTGTTTTACGATGGACAGGCGATTATTGGTTACCGTGAAATGAACAATAATATATCTTACTCCTAAAAGCTGTGATGAGACAACAAATAGTAGGTCAAAGTCTTGAGTTTGACCCAAAACGAAGATCGAATGCAATATATTCCTCACTCGATACAAACACGCTAATGATTACATTGAGTTTAATTGTGGGTGAAAACCAAAATATGTGAATACAGCATAATTAACTGAACTATCTATTAAACAAGCCAATGTCGATTATAATACCTCCCTATGTGTAGAAATTTAAACTGGTAAGTTGTTGATTTTGAATGGTCATGTATTTCAATGGAAGGTTTATCGATTTTGCCTCTTTGCATGTTTGTTCCATTAAAATTTTGATCTGTTACGGCGATGTGGTATTTTTATTTTGTTTTTCATTTCATTGTATAGGTAATTGTAGTCAACTATTGTTTGTAAACACATTTTGATAAGATGAGCGCTTGTTGGTGTTTTCATGTTAAAATGTCAATTTCTGTAAAACGAATTATTAATGATTTCCGACCTTCCGATTCAGCTCAGGGTTATATTTAGTGGGGTGATTTAGAAAACACAATCTAAACATAAATCCGTTATACCTATTTTTGTATCACGAAAACAAGACAAATTGGTTTCTATTCCCAAAATAACAATAAATAATATAAAATAATTACGTGTTTTTTTTTGTTTTTTTTTAAGATTTGCATTCCCTAACTATCATTTTCCACACGATTTTAGTTTGAACATGAAACATTAATACGATTTGACTGTTCTGACTTAAACACCACACTCAAATTTTATGTTAACTGAATTCACTATTTGTCAAAATGAAATATTTATACACCTGTTGAAGTATACTAAAGATGGACATTATGTTTTACACAAAAATCGTGACAGATATCCACCTGTTTTCTTCTATTATAAGTTATATCAAAATTTATAAAAAAAAAATATGATATTTTTTATTATTAGCTGACCATGAAACTAATTTATCTCCGCCACTTATTACTGAAGTGTCTGTACGAAGCCAGAAAAGTGAGTGGTCAAGTATATGTGTGCTGTGGGTGTCTCTGTTTCCATGTTTATTCGATTCAATATTGGAACTGTTCTGACAATGTTGTATTTTCCCCCATTTTATTGCATATGATTAGAACTGAACAATCTATAACGTATACTAGTTAGCTGTAGTGTACTCGTCTCGAATGAGTAATATCGTTGGTTCGTTCTCCGATCCAATGAAACGAAAACCAATGCAATTGTTGATTTTGCTATAGGCGGGCAGCATTAAGGAGTAAAAGCAAATATTAATTTGCTGGGACGATGACTAATGTATTGGAGTGGAGCCATATGTCTAATCGAAGACTTTTGCATCGATAAACTAGCATTTGAGTACTTTATTACAACAGCCGAG
>MJUT01009703.1:947908-965148 GCA_002080005.1 Gigantidas platifrons
TAAAGTTTGTGAGTGCATCAGCACTGTTTACCCATGCATGAACTCCGGAAAAGAACCGTTTAATACTTATAATTCTTCCACGTGAATCTTTTCCCTATTTTGATTATTAAACTGATTTTCAGGATTGCTTTCAATCGGACACTATCGTAGTTTCCTGTCGACGGCCGCCATATTGTTTATACTGGTTATACAAAAAAGTTCATCGAGTTATGAAAGAATCAAAAACAAACACGTGACAGTGCTCTTGTCCAATCAAAAGGCACGAAAACGATATACATGAATTCTACAAGAATTATTGTTACATGTCATATTTTTAATGTTCATATTACCAAAGAACTTCTACCCCTTAATCGTTTTTATTATTGCACAGGGGGTGGACATTGTGTAACGATCCTTGCACGTAAAAGACAAAATTGCAACAATTTGAAGATGATATGTGCACAAATATTGGTTATCAGTTATTCTATCAATATTCCTCATTACATCTTGATCAGGCAAAAATAGTTTCATATAAAGTAGCAAAGACATTATTTGCATATACCAGAAGTTTGATGCCGGATTATAGGAGCATCTGGTCATAAATAGTTATGCAATGAGTCTTTATGTCCATTCTATTTCAAGCAGATCAGAATTTTTTCGTAAATATATTTTATTTTGATGGAATTAAATACGCAAATATGTATATGGTGCACCAAATTAATATAAGGTATATACAATGTAAATCTCGTACAAATCAGCTGTTTTTGAAATTTTGATAATTGTATCAATTACAGTGAACATTATACTTATAGATGTCATAATCGGTTGCAAGTCAAATATAGTGTCTTGACGATGTGATAATTTCGGCCAATTAATGTTGAGTTATATGGTATTGAAATTGAACAGTATCAATTTTCTGAATTTGAAATATATTGGGGATGGAGATCTATTGTTTAGTTATGAATATGGTAATTTATTCAAAAAGTAATTAATTGATTGATTGATTGCTGAACGTCGAGTGGCAAATGTTTCATACATATTTGACTTTTGAATGCTACTGGAAAACCATGAAGACTTTGATAGGTAAGACAAATGTTGCATTTAGTAGCGGCTGTAATTCGTCTGCATTCTTTAAGTCTAAAGAAGAGTTCTTTAACGTACAGGGAACTAGAAACACCAATCACATTATTCTCTATGGCTCACTCTTAACGATTTCGTGATTGCCCTTTACCCATCGGGATAGGCAGCTGAAATCCGGCACCTGGGAACTCACTGAGCGGCAGTGGATATAGCCCTTAAAATCGCTACCAATACTCAGGAAAATGTAATTATTCAATAGGTTTTTATTTGAAATATACTAAAATCATTTCCATGTAAAATATTAAATTAACGCCATCTATTGAGTTCCACAAGAAAAAGATATTTGACCACACTCTTATGAACATAAATACAATGCAATTAACTTACTGAATTTTATGAAAAGAAATTCTAAACAGTTCAACGAAATGAACAACTTCATCTCACATTACATCATTGAACACGGAAAGAACCATAATATCAGTACACAGAAAATAATGCTCGTATTTAATACAAACAGCAAATATGGTATATCTACAATCTGAGGATAAATGTTAGAGAAAGCAAACCACGAATCCCACTGAATAAACGTTAGAGAAAGCAAACCACGAACCCCACTGAATAAACGTTAGAGAAAGCAAACCACGAACCCCACTGAATAAACGTTAGATAAAGCAAACCACGAACCCCACTGAATAAACGTTAGAGAAAGCAAACCACGAACCCCACTGAATAAACGTTAGAGAAAGCAAACCACGAACCCCATTGAATAAACGTTAGAGAAAGAAAACCACGAACCCCACTGAATAAACGTTAGAGAAAGAAAACCACGAACCCCACTGAATAAACTTTAGAGAAAGCAAACCACGAACCCTACTGAATAAACGTTAGAGAAAGCTAACCACGAACCCCACTGAATAAACGTTAGAGGAAAACCGAAGGAGCAATCAACAATGGACAATCCAGAGACCCAACAATGGACATTCCAGAGACACCAGCAACACAAGGCACAACACGAGGACAAGCAAAACACAACACAACAAATGATCACTACGAACCCCACCAAAACCCGGGGATGAACCTAGGTGTTTGTGAAGGGTAAGCAAGTCCTCTTATAAGACGTTACATCTAATCTGATGTATACTCCACTAACACATATTTATACTAAAACATCTCAGTTTCTGTATCTGTGACTAAAATATTATTTAATAAAAACGTAGACCAATTTAGTGCTCACGAGGAATGACCTTCTCTGGAATAACCTTCCCCCGTTACGCTTAAAGTTAATAATAAATACGTATTGTCAGATACCCAAAGGTGATACAAGTAGATATAATTCCTGAACCGGAAGGAAATCGGTTTAGAAACACAGTGCAACTATTCCTCTACAGAGAAAGTAAATTGAGATAGCTAAAAGCAAACCAATTCATTGTAGAGCAAATATTTGAAAGACGAGCTGTGTTAACTCGATACCAGGAAGATAACTATGTCGTCTATTAGCACAAAATGTGCAACAGCGTCTAGCCGGTAATTACAGTGATTGCGTGCTTTGAGAAATTCGTTAACATGTATTTAATTGTTTCGGGGGCTTGATGTATTTTTGGTGGTATAGTATGCCTTGCATATATATTATATAATAAATACAATTTGCCGATTCTACATCTAAGTGCAATGTAACGACACGTTTTGATCGTGAATTCTGATACCACATGAAAGTCGTTGAAGTATTTTCTTCAGAAACCCAAATTAATCATGAAGTATTTTGGCAATAAGTCTCTCAGTATTGTTGACAGGTATCATCTTTCGGTGAAAAATAAGGGTAATAACAAAATTACCGAACACAGAGCAATCTTCCAAAGGGAAATTCAAAACTCATAAATCAGTCAACAACCGGGAAAATGGGAAACCGCAATGGCCCTGACTTGGTACAGGCATTTCTAAAGAAATGGTGGATTGAATCAGATTTTACGGCGCCAACCTCTCGCTTACATTACGGTTCAAAGGTTCCGGTTGTCACTAAAACAGCATTTATAACAATACTGGAAAAAATAGGTAAAATAGTAGTCAAGCCCTTTTTTCAGTTGAGTTTCCTCTAATTGGTATTTTATTCTATTTCTGATGTTGTTTTACCTAATCGGCTGATGAATTTTTATTTATATCCTTTTATGGTATGTCGTATATTAAACTATATATGCTTTTTAAGGCTTAAATTATTAGAAGGATTGAAGATAATATATAAATACTTATAATAAGTACGCGTGACTTGTACGAAATGTCGTCCTTGTTTCATTGGTCACGATTGGTCCATTTGTTGGAAAGGTTAATAAATATTCAGTTATGTAAGATCAGAAACAGGCTCTAGCACACGTATACGTGACAGCCCAATTTCCTGGCTTGGAACAGGAAATTTGATAAAAGGTGGCGGATATATACTAGGTTAATGTGCCGAACACTCCCTTCTCGTGTCTAATTTATGCTATTTGTGTTGTTTGCTTGTAGTGGTGTCCAACACATATTGTGTTGTGTTTTTCCTTTGTCTTGTGCATATTGTGTACCCTATGTTTCTAGTTTTTCTTGATTGTCCCTTCGGTATTCTCTTACGTTTACTTCTCTGTGAAATGACGTGGTCGATGGAAACTGCAAATAACGTCGAATACCAATCTTGACCTTTATACTACATACATGTAATATATACAGTCCGACAAAAGTTAAGCACCATCTGACTTGTTTCAATAATATCCTTTCTAATAATGAACTTATTTCAAATCGATTTCCTGTTTTCGTTACCTGTACACACATACTTACATGTGAAACAGGTTATTAATATATTTTTATTTATGTGTATATGACGGTGTGTAAAGTGCCACGTGTACTTTTCAACATTTGTGTTTGCGAACGAAAGGTTATTTTTTTGTGTAGAGTTTTAAGTTTCTTTTTCTATTGGTTTGGTATGGTGCGGCGAAAATTAACAATACCAGAAAGGTGGCAAGCTGTTACCATGCATAACGGTGGTTTTAGCCATAGAAGGGTGACAGACCACTTCAGGGTTAACCATTCCATCATTGTACGACTGATGCAGCGTTTTCGTCAAACGGGGAATGTTATTGACCGTCCACGTGCAGGTAGACCTCGCAAAACGACGCCGAGAGAGGACCGGCTCATATCCAGACGGGCGCGGCAACGGCCGTTCAGTACAGCTGGTGCACTTCGTGGTAATTTAGCGTTTTGAAGCCAAATTAGTACACGCACTGTAATCAGACGCCTCCACCATCAGGGAATGCGAGCGCGACGACCCTTAAAACGTCCACAGTTGACATTACGTCATCGCCATGCTCGATTTGACTGGTCACATGATCATTTCGGGTGGACTATTCGCACATGGAGACGGGTCCACTGGTATGATGAAAGTCGTTTTTGTAACGCCCTACCGACGGTCGTGCAAGGGTTTGGCGCCAACGAAACACTTCATTTCAGGACAACCACATTTTGGGCACAACTGCTTTTGGGGGTGGGGGTGTAACTGTCTGGGGTTGTTTTTCCTTTGACTGTAAGTTGGACTTGTACGTTCTTGATGGTAATCTGACAGGCCAAAAATACCGTGACAATGTGCTCGCTCCACGCGTAGTCCCCCATTTCGACAATCATGCGTTGGCTGACAGGCCAATGTTCATGGACGACAACGCTAGGCCACATAGAGCCCGAATTGTACAACATTTTACAGCAAGAGGCTGTTTAGACAATTCCATAGCCTGCGATGTCGCCAGACATGAACCCTATAGAGCATGTATGGGACTTTATTGGCCGAAAAATTAACCAACGCAATCCAAAATGTCAAAATATTGACGAATTAAGAACTGCTATCTTACAAGAGTGGCAACAATTCCCCCAAGAACGGCTTAGGCGTCTTGTGGGAAGCATGACGAGGCGTGTTACAGAACTTCACAATAAACGGGGTGGATATACTCGTTATTGATTTTTATGCCTTACACATACGCACAATAGATGCATTTAAAAGTTCTAAAAATCTGAAGACTCTGCATTTTAATGCAATGTTAAAAACCTCCATCAAAGACAAACTGGTTTTACGTTTTTCCAGCGCCTGTTTTGAACCCCATTTTTGCCACGTCATAGTCACGTCTTTCAGGATAATAAATACTTCGTAGATTGATAATTTTAGAGCCCTTGGTGTAGTCTTTTAAGAAGTGTAAGAAAAATGGTGATATCTATTTTATTGCTTTAACAGTATTGAAGTAAAAAAATATATATCGATAAAAATATAGGGTGGTGCTTAACTTTTGTCGGAGTGTATATATTTGTTCTTCTCAACACATAATCTGTCATATGTATACTATTGGTTTTATTAGGGATCCGATGACCATATCCATTATTGAAATATTAGAAAGTATACACGACCATGGGAAGACATAATAAGGAAGCAATGGTCAGATATGAACCAAAATATAATTGCAAATACCATAACTCGTCATCTGTACCTGTACCTGTAGTTGTAGTTGTAGAAATCTAAACTACAGAAAAGAGATATATTACCATTATGATCCCTTAAATGATGAATATCCAAAACAGTGTGTTGTGAGGCATAATTTGAAATCTGTTCGCTCAAGGACAAGGCATCTGACAATAAATGATACACAAGATATGTTTGTCGTTAAGAGCATTTTAATAAAATGCCAATTTAACATAATATTTATAAACATATAGACTAGTATCAAATATATACAACATAATCTACGTCAAAAAGTCTAAAACAAATGACTAGCCTAAATCAATAAAAACATCACATAAAAATATCAAAAAAATTGGGCGAAGGTGGGGCATACAAAGCGCTAATTTTAAATTGAAGATAATAAAGTTTTAAAGGGTTAACTTGCAACAAAAAAGGAAATTCGTTGATACAGGAGGGTGGAAGTGGTAAATTACTAAAAATCTTGAAAATTGCTTCGAACTAAAAAGTTGTGTTTACAATCTGAAGTTTATAGATGGCGCTGCAAAAAACAATAGTGATAGAATGATGTACAATCTAAAAATAGCACTCGTATAGATTACCATGCAATCATAAAACTTCATTGAAAAATATTTCATAAAATTACCATAAAATAATTTAGGTATCATAAATTTATTTATGTCCCATAAATCCATTAAAATAATAATTGATTTTTTTCAAAATGAAATTAAAATAATGAAACTAATATAGTGCATGGTATATATCGTTTTTAGATAATTTCTGATACCTTAGTCGAATTTGGGTATCATGTTTAGGCCCTTTGGTGGTATGCTTGCTCCCAATTTTTTAAAGTTTTTTTTTGCTTTCCAATCTTTCGACGTTGAGCGTACCTGCTGATTGTTATTCCAAACACAAGTGATGCGTACTAAGTTATATATCTATGTTTTTTCATTTCTAATTCATTTGCAATTGTTCATAATTGATTAAATTTCTTCACACTATCCGTCATGTCGGACGGAATGTAAATATTGTAAAAATGGTATTTGCATATTTACATAACCTCGGCAGCCCGTTTTAACGAATATAAAATACTTACTAACGATCAATGAGTTTTGTTTGCAATGAGTTTGTTTCCAGCAAGTAGATATAATCGCCCCACCCACGACATGTATATTGACAGGGATTACATTGTTTGTCGCACGAACAATGGAAGTTTTTCTAGAAACGCATCATAATCACTTAATGGAATATATACGTGCTTATTCATTATTAAAACAACCAATTAGTCTATACAAAAATAAGAATAGTTATTAATCCATATTTTAGATGAAAACATTAGTATTATTTTGTCCAGCAGAATATTTATATCACGT
Source organism: Gigantidas platifrons (assembly GCA_002080005.1). Classification (NCBI taxonomy): domain Eukaryota; kingdom Metazoa; phylum Mollusca; class Bivalvia; order Mytilida; family Modiolidae; genus Gigantidas; species Gigantidas platifrons. The sequence goes on from MJUT01009703.1 coordinate 954,800, forward strand.
TCGCCTGTATTTAAAAAAACATGTTTTTCTAAGTCGTAATAATCTGCCACCGTCATCAACTTTGTTTTCATAGACAAATACTTTATTACATAGCAAAGTTAGTTGAAACCTTAGGTCAGTGACTATTAGGAAATGTATATGATTAGATAATAAAAAAATAAAAACGTAGATATCAAATTTAGTGCGCACGACGCGTTTCTGGAATAACCTTCATCAGGTACGCTCAGAATTGACAGATTGGAAAGCCAAATAACAGTATGTTGCTTGAACACAAAGTATATCAAATTAATGACTGATTGTTGTTTGCTTAACGTTCATGGGGTAATAATGTCATGTATATGTTATTAAACATGCTCAACAGTATATCAACATGATACAAAAAGGGGGATGGAATGGGTCAACAGGAGCTTTTGATTTTTACATGGGGGTGTGGACAGGAAAGGAGAAAATAACCTTTTGTAGCCTCTAGAATGCATCTACTAGCGGTCTGAAGTAAGGCATGCATATTTGTCTTCTGTGTAGTGTTTTGTGTAAACGGTGATTGGTTTATGCAGCGGGGACATACTGCGATGTTTGCGCACGAAATTATTTATACCCCGTATTTCTACTTACAAAAACGCAAGCACGTGGGTTTTAACAATGAATTTTCATGAAAGACACGCCTCTCCCTGATTGACAGGATTACCAAGCACAATAATTTGGTCATGCTGTGAATTGAGTGAATTAATAATCAATGACAGTATAATATTGAATTAAACCTAAAAAGGTATTTTAACGTCTTGTGTGTTCTGCTTTAGCAGAAACTGGCAAAAATATTGCATACAATTATACTGTAACGTGTATCATGTGTGCAGTGTGATATAGTATGCAAGATATCTGAACTGGGTTATAAAAGAGCAGTGGCATTAGGTCACCTATGGATATTATTAAAACACTCACATCAACACAAGCTTTGACGTGTTATTTAAAACACTGGTGAAGGTCACATGGAAATAGGTCATTTATTATACAGCAGATGCACTAAAATCGCTATACAGACAACACTATAGAACACGAACACTAAAACTACGCTACATAGAAGACAAAAACATTATCATGCTCTAAAGAGCTAACATCGTGGGTTAAGCTGCAAGTAGAAATTTTTTGTAAGGTGCGCCTGCGGCTTGTCTTACAAAAGATTTCTACTTGCAGCTTAACCCACGATGTTAGCTCTTTAGAGGATGATAATATAAAATGAAGGTGTGTAGTGTTGTTACATCGTTAGTTTGTTGTATAGTGTTTTGCAGATCATTGTTTGTCATTTTGTCCTTTTTCTTTTGAATTGCCACTTTGGTATCTTCGAACTTGTCTTATACTAGTAGGTCAACTTATGTATAAAGACGTAATGTGTATAATAGAGGAAATATTATAAATCATCTTATTATGCAGAACTTATGGAGGTGTTTAAATCCGTTATGATGTATCAATTGTATGGTTTCGGGACAAATGAGATAATATAAATCGAAATTGCTGTGTATATTTTGTTATTTTAAACAGTTCTTCTATAATATGCCATCTATCTAATTTCAAGCCTCGTTTGTTTTTTTTTTGTGGAGATAAACGGTTACTCTTGTATATTATATAGATTGATACGAGACAAGATAATTTAGCGAATTCTGCATCATAGTACACCATTTCAAATGTATTATGTTTTGATGATGTTTGGCTCATTCTTAATACATGATATCACAGGCACTTGTTTCTATCAATGGGGGGCCCTTCCTCCCTCTTACTATTACAAGGTGCTCAGCTATTTATTTTGAAAAAAATGGACACCTTCGCTTCACGCTATTTTATGGTATTATTTACTCTTAAAATACACCCTACCTTATAGCAGTCGCTCCTAAATACATTTATCTTCATAAATAGCCACAATTTTCATACCCTTCATGGTGCCCTGTGACATACCTAAAGATTTAAAATACACAAATGTGACCTCTTCACCACTAGACAAATCTCACCATATTCACTTCCGGTTAAATCGAGCGGTAAATTTGAAGCTTCAAATGCGATTGGTTATGTGTAGAATCGAAAGCGAAAGTAAGTCAAATTTCCATTAAATTTTATTTAACAAGAAGTGTTGTTTGTAATGACTTGTAGTATCCATTTACGAAAAATACATAAATGATCAAATACACAACAACAAAAATTTAGATGCATTTTATTTTATTTAAATATCGTCGCTGGGCTTCCAAACTGTTGTATGTTGATTTTGTAAAACTTTTCAGGAGACGGTAAACACTGATTTGGTATACCATATTTTGTCTTGTAGCTATATCGTGGGAGATTTTAATATTATTTTGCATGATAAAGATGATGAAGATATTATTTTGCAAAAATATCTATCGGTCAACGGTACAGCCAGACATACGACATTTGGTTATTTCTGAATGAGAACTTTTAACGGTTTACGACATTTTGTATAGAATTCATGTGTAGATAAGGGCCCGGGTGGCTCAATGAGTTAGGTCGTTGGATCTAACAGCGCATACAAGCCTATCACCAATACGGCGTGGGTTCGCGCCCAGCTTTGTAAATGACAAAAAGGGTGCACTCGACTCGCAGCCGCAAGTAATAAAGTTTACCGGTTTTTGCCCATGGTCGGTGGTTCTCTCCGGGTACTCCGGCTTCTTCCACCACTAAAACTGGTCGCCATGATATAGCTGAAATATTTCTGAAAGTGCCTTTAAACACCAAAAAACAAATCAATTCAATCATGTGTAGATAAGTTTCAATATGTGATTACTAAGACGACCAATTTATTGGTATACTGAACAACCTTACGTTACATACACAGAGTATCATTTTATCATGAGGGATGTGATTATAAAACATCTGACAGATAAACTTTGAAAATAAATTGATTAATGTGTATCCTTTGACATTTTAGTAACACTAATATCAATGTATTCATGTTTTAATAGCAAATTATAATTAAAAACACAAAACAACTTTCTAAATTAATGATAACAGCAACTGTGTTAACACATGAACATAGAAAACTACAAATTTAAGGAGAAAACACATTCACACAGACACATCAATTTGAGGATATCAGAAAATGTCAGTGGATTAAGTTGTCATAAAACAGATGAAAATCCTTTGGTATTACAAGCTTCAGATCTTGAAGATTATTATACTTCGATTTTTGATAGGCACAGGATTCGTGTATAGATCATCAACCTGGATTTTCTGGAATTCCACTTTTACCTTTAAGCCATTCGTATATGGTCCGCTCACCTAAAGCTAGAGTTGCTATGAACATCCTCTTGCAAACTTGTGTTCTTTGGCCATCTTTCTTGAGAAAGTATCTACACGAGTTCTGTCTTCTACTATCTTTATCTTTTCTTTGCTTTACATCAAACTTATCCACCATAGCTGACACAAACACCTTCCTTTGCTCCCAATTCATGTTGTTCCAAAATCTGGAAAAAATGTCTTCTCTTTCTTTTTCTGTAAACAATGGACAATTCTTACACCTTTTAGAACAGTTTCTAGGAGCAACCTGATGCGTTCGCCTTTCTACACTATATGAATAAGTACCATCTTGTGTCTTCTTTAAACCCAGGTACTTTTCACCTTGCATTCGTTGTCTTTTATTCCTGTTTTTCTCCCATTCTTCCTCATCAGCCTTTCCTCGCTTCACTCGTTTCTTCCATGTTGAAGCATTTGTTTCTTGGGTTACTACCTCTTCATGGTCTACTTCTTCAATGATGACCATGCCCTGCCCCATTTCATTTGCCGTACTGTCATCATCGTTATCGGTCGTTCTATGTGCTATGTGCATATATTTTTTCTTTATCACTTCATCTTGGTCTTAATAATACTCATTTTATGAGGAGCTGCGTTCAATATCTTTCTGATTAAAAGTAACAGTCGGATCATTGACACTATCGTCCAAATCTGAGTCACTGTCTTCAAAATTGTCAGACTCGTTACATTCTAGATTAGAAATACTTTTGGCATTGTGTGTTTCTGTTACAGAGGTTCCTGTATTCTAAATTGTGTTATTTTTTTCCGTATGTTCCTGTAATGCTAACTGATCTAAACGTTTGCCTCTTGATGTATCAACATTCATTGTTACAAATTAAACCATCCACACTTTTCACAGATATACATATTCCAGTTATTAAGATTGAAAAAGCATTCACAAACATTCGTTGGTAAATTGTTCACACATTTTATGTGAAATTTTGTATCACAGTTATTACAACGTAGCCATTCGTCACCGTTCACGTCTCTCAAGATCACTGTTTCACTGTACAATACCTGTTGTTCTAATGTAAGCACATTGACTGGTTTTTGTTTACATAGTTCACACATCCATATATCTAAGTCAGTATCAGTATCAGAGCCAGATGACACATCACGTTCCATCCTGAAATACATAAATGAAAAGGTCAAAATTTCAACTGCATTTTTATCATTTGTTTTTTTCGATTTATACATTGTTCACTGTAATCATGTTCTTTGTCTTCTTCTAACAGTGTATTCTAAGAATGCAAGTAATCGATTTAGATTACTATTTATTGTTTCATGTTTGAAAGAAAAAAAATCCCATACCTTTTACAAGAAAACAATGAATTACAAATTGTCGTATCTTAAAAACTTCACAAAAATACGGTATAGCCAAATACTATATTGCTATATAATTAAATACATTGTAATTAATTTCATTAACTTGTTTGATATATTAAGGAAGCAGTCAATAACATCTATTATAACTGTAAGCATAGAAATTTATGTTACGAAATATTCCTAGATATGATGTGAACATGCTAGACCTCATCATTCAATTATTTATCAAAATAAGGAAATATATTGTATATTGCAGTCTTTAAAACAGTATTTTGTAATAACAAATTTCAACAACTTACCTTATTAAACATGAAAATCTTGAATTCTGTAACACAACTGGCTAAAAACTGCACTTCCAAAGTTTTCAAACTGTATATGACATTTTGGAATCACAAATTATGAGCCACCCAGATCTGGAGTTTTTGTCACATGACTAATTAAGTATGTTCTGAATGGCAGAAATGTGAGATATTTTGGAATATCATGGCAGTCTTCCCGCCTAACTCAAATATGTTAAAAAGTGTGTTGCACAAAAATATGGATATACGACATATTGGAAGACCAGCGACGATATATTCATTCTGACCTGAACCGGAAGTTAATATGGTGAGATTTGTCTAGTCGTGAAGAGGTCACATTTGTGAATTTTAAATCGTTAGGTATGTCACAGGGCACCATGAAGGGTATGAAAATTGTGGATATTGATGAAGATAAATGTATTTAGGAGCGATTGCTGTAAGGTAGGGTGTATTTTAAGCGTAAATAATACCATAAATTAGCGTGAAGCGAAGGTGTCCATTTTTTCAAAATAAATAACTGAGCACCTTGTAATAGTAAGAGGGAGGAAGAGTTCCCCACTGATAGAAACAAGTGCCTGTGCATGATATGTTGCAAGCATTAGTTCTCTTTTGCCCGACGCCTCTAGACGACGATCCTCTTAATAGCCTTTTTCCTGGCATCGTCTTTTTGAAATTTTCCTCTTTGATTGTTTTGATTATTATGGATTAAAATTTTCACGGTGTTGTTCGTTTGCCAAAATTTCACAAGAAGATGACATTCGATATTTCATATTTCAAAGAACAATGCTGACACTCTCCAACAGTGTTGTTCACTATAAAGACTTACAGACAACTCGTACCACAACTGTCCGATTGAATTATATGACATTATTGAAAATAGAAATTTTTGATATTTTCTATTAATTCACATCATTTATAGATTATAAACTAGATAATGTAATGAAATAATAACACAGTGCCGGATTAAAGCATGCACGATATGGGCTGCAGCCCAGGGACATCCGCTAGCTGCGGGCTTCCTGAGATTATGTGAAATTTATTTACTGTGAAAAATTCATTCATTTGTAAATGCAGAATTAAAATATAAGTATGTTGAATTATCTCTTTAGAAAATGGATCGTTCATTTAGTATACTTAAGAAATAAATCATGGAAGCCAGAATGTGTTGGAAGTTTTAACATGGATTGGCGGATATTAGTAATTTATCCCGAGCCAGAAGCGAGGGATAAAATTTACTAATATCCGCCAATCCATGTTAAAACTCAAAACACATTCTGGCTTCCATGATTTATTTCGATTCTGATATGTCTAAGAGTACAAATACGGTAGTATACTTTGATTGGAAGACGGTAATTTATACATACGCTTGCGGAAAATGTCGCACACAATTTATGTAACTCGAATAATACTACGCCCTCTATCGGCATTATTCGGACCCCAATTTATGCTGCCAATGGAAACGTCAGTCACATTCATCGGCGCATGTGCTAATGAGATATTACGAAGAAATAATTCTCGTTTTTTTTAACAAAGGGAAAGAGTGAGGTCATGTTAGAATGTATAATAAACTGGATTTTTTCCTGTCCATTATTCCAGCTCGTTGGCGCATGAAATCCTGATGACAATGGCACGATCTCACACTCGTTTAGGATCTGTACAGGAAATCGTTCATTTAATCAAAATTCTGGCTTTTGTTAATTATCATTGAGAACTCACATCATTTGTATCCCGGGGGCCTACAAAATCGAAATCCCGCCCTGATAAATCATTATAATTATGATAACAAGTAATCCTGTAACTGTATCGACACTATCGATATTGAAAAGTATATCCCTTGATTTACGAGACAAGGGAAGTGGTCAAGTGGTATTGGGCGCTGGACATAAGGCTAAATGATTGGCGTTAACGTGTATCAAATGTGAGTTTGAATACCGTCGATGGTAGAATAAAGAAAACTATCAGCTCATGAACTAACATTAACACTGTTAGGCCTAATTTGTAGACATATATATATTAATAATTTGATTTAAAATTCTACACCCCCAAATTGTACAACTATTTCTTCCAGAAATCCCACACGTTTGTTCATAAATGCTAATTGCACTGACTCTTACATTCAGTTTAAGTAGGTGACACGAGGTATAATTAAAGCTTTGGTAATTTTATATAAAAAAAAAACATTATTCAACGGAATCAGACAATAATAAAAGTTATTGATGCGTCTTATAGAAACAAACACTGATTTACATTAATCTTCTGACAACTATGGATTGCCTATTATTCACATTGTAGTCATAACATTTCTATAATTTATGTTAATAAGTTGCAAAGATTTTCTTGACATTTTTAACACTACAACACAATACATTCTAAAATAGTAGGCGTTTCAGTTTAACTGCTATAAATCCTTAAATGCTGTAACAATTACTTTTAAATTTGGATTTTATTCATAACCTGGAAAAGGTAAGTTATCATGATAGAAAGATAGTTATATCTGAAAGAAAAGTTTGAAAGATACCAAAGGTGTATTCAGAAACCGTAATTCGAAGAAGTACAGACAATACAGTTGTCCAAGAAACGGGACAATAAGACAAACCATTGTCAACAAAACACTACGCATAAAGATAAAGATTGAGCAACACTAAACCCACTGCAAAACGGTAGTGGAATTGATGTGCTCCGGAAGGGTATGCAGTTCCTGCTCTTATAGTTGCATCGGTCGTGTAACTCTTGCTACATACCTGCGATAGTCATGACACGTTTTTTAAGCTATCGGTAGGTTTCTTTTCAGAAAATATTTAACATGTAGGATTATTATTTACAGTATCGTTATCAAAAACCAATGCAAACCAACAATTTAAAGCAATAATATCAAATGATGTCCTGTTGGTTATGTTATTTGTCTCACAATAGTTTCCAATTTGATGAAATATAACAGTGATGTAAACATGCTAGGTCATTTGTAAACAAACCTGGCTGGTGGTCCTTAATTAAGCTTCCTTACTGATGTCTAACTGTCACACGTTGCCGTAAACAGCAACGTACTTACGAACTGTCAAGATATGGAACGAACAGTTTTTATTGTACCTGGTTAGAATCAAATCAGCTTCAAGTTGGATTTATCTTCTCAAGCGAAACCCTGCCGAGTGTAGCCTTCAAATAAATCTGAACCTCAGAAGGATTTCCGAGGTACAGAAATGGAACATAGTTTGTTCACTTTGTTGTATAACCTCTCTTATAGCGGTATGAATCAAATACAGATTTTGCTCTTATTTCTTACTAGTATTTCTTATTCTGTGGCAACTACAACTTTTACCCAATGCCGATCACAGAATCACAACCTCTCCCTTATATCCATTCCAGAACAACAACTTCTCCACAAGACCCATGCCAGAACCACACCTTCGTATTAAGTCCACCACAGGACCACAACTCCACAGGGCTCTTCCCAGAGTCAATTATTTTTACCTACATAATACGTTGTTTCTAAATTTGTTCCCGCTCAATTGTCAATATTACAATAATGAATCAATAAATCAAGTAAGAAGCTACGTGGTGTCGCTACAATTATCGTTCTATGTTTTAACGGTTTTTATAAAAACGGACAATTGAGTTATTAAATTTATAGCAAACGTATTAAATTATTTTGTCATGCTTAGACAGCGATATGCATGTATCCTCGCATCTGGTGTAAACGTATCTAAATTGATACGTTATTGAAGTACTTGTTCTTATTGATAAGATACCTGATATATCTACATTTGCCTGTATCTCTCAAAATATTTGCGGGGTCTTCGTGGTGGTTCTCGTATGGTAGTTGGATTTATAACTACCTATGCAATCAGTACGAAAGTTATGAGTTACACTAATTGTACTCACTGTGCAACGGTATGCAAATATATGCCTTTTATATATTTTATGATTTAATACAATTTCCTTGCTTATTGCAGATGATGTTTTCCAGAAGATTGATTAAGCCATTTTTTCCCTTTCTAATGATTGATTGGTGTTTAACGTCAACATTAGCAGTATCTCAGATATATCGTGGTGCTTTTCACAATATAGAAATATACTGGGTGATGTAGTTTTCTTGGTTCAGAAGATTTTAATTTCAATAAAAACGTAGATATCAAATTTAGTGCGCACGACGCGTGTTGGAATAACCTTCATCAGATGCGCGAAAAAGAAAAATATTTGAGTCAAATCTTTTCAAAGTCTTTGGAAGCAAGAAAACCAAACCTAAACATGACAGCCAAAATCTGATAATGCCATCTATGACTGAGGGAGGAAAACCTTAGTTTTAATAATAATTACATGAATTAGGAACTGTAAATTTCGATACAAATATATGTAACAAACAAACCATGTCAGTGCCAAAACATTGCCTACTGGAGCAATGATACCATCGAGGATTGGGTAGTCCACCAGCTGAGGTATCGACCCAGTGGTAGTAATTAAAACGTAGATAGTAAGATTGAATCCTTTTGCGGAGTTTTTGTCTACTATTTAAACTTATTTTATTGTTCACAAAAAAACCAAACGGATTAGACACAAGTTTTTCAACTTAGAATTGTCTTCTCCAATAAACATACATATATACAACATACATTGAACATGAATGACTTATAATATACAATTTAATTCAGCTTGAAGACAAGAAAACATAAATAAAACAGTACGACTCAATGGCATTGGTTTTATAATTCGTGTCAAACAGACCTTAACACATTTTAATATGTAATCGAACACACCACTCTAAGTGTTAAGGTAAAACTCACCTGTATGCACAACAATGAGTGATTTAAATTTTGATTATGTTACTAGGATTTATTGGATTTTCATTTTCTGCAAGTATACTTTTTTCACTTTTCGATAATTAAACCTTTAATACATCAAAACATCGTAAAAAATACAAAGAAAAATAAGTATGGCATTCGGGTATTGTACTTATCAATATACAACAAGGTATTAACTAAATAAAGAAAATTAAATGCTTCTGTTATCGGTACAAGAATCTCTTACAATCTTTAATATATTTTTGCACACACATGAATATGGCACAGTTGTTATCTAAGCTAATCGCTCCATTCCCGAATAATAATAATTCGGTGGCAATGGGTAAATCAGACAAATTTAACCAGTTAATTTCATTATACATCTGAATTCTCTCTTCATTAAAGAGACTGCAATACAGTAAAAAATGTTCGGCATTTTCATTAATATAACCACATAAACAATTTGCGTTTTGTATTAAATTTGCATGACATAAATCAGAATTCAAAGTGCTACATTTATTACGTAATCTAGCGTGTAAAACACTCAATAATCTGTCACCATAACAAAAGTAACTCGGTGGTTTTTTATTCTTTAAATACAATTGGCGTATCTTTGTTTTGAATGAGGAAAATGTAGGAAGTTGTCTTATTGACACGT
>MJUT01009703.1:965878-980857 GCA_002080005.1 Gigantidas platifrons
CCTAAAACAGACCCCTGAGGTACACCAGCTTTCAATGTGCCAACATTTGACATAGAATCTCTAAGCACAACTTTCTGTGATCTACATGATAAATAGCTATTCAACCAGCTTTGGAAATTTCCTGTAATACCATATTTTTCTATTTTATATAGAAGTGCTTTTATCCACACAGTGTCAAAAGCTTTACTGATATCAGCAAAAGTTATACTAGTAATTTGCTTGTTATTCCATGCTAATAATACTTTATTATATATTTCAACCAATTGATGAGTTGTAGAAAAACCAGGGATAAAGCCAGACTGAAATTTGTAAAGAAGTTTGTTTTCGAATAAATGATTAAAAATATGTTTGAAAACAACCTTTTCTAAAACTTTACTAACGCATGATAATAAAGAGACAGGTCTACTGTTTCATACAAGATAAAAGTACTATTGTAAAATGATATTTTAGTGCTTAAACAATAATATTACTAGGTTGTTATTATAATTACAACGAATATTTCAGTTGAACTACATGTATACGATTACAGGTTAATACGACTTCGAAAAATATGTTTTCAATAAATACGAAAAAAGAGAAGAAAAAAACAATTAAATATTTCTTCAGATTAAAATTGCGCTAATAAATTTTATCTTTAGCAAATATTTGAGTACGAATTTGATATTCTATCATGTACTGTTAATGAATAACCATTTAAATAAATTACTTGCATAATAGCTTATTTCATTACATTGTTTTTAAAATGCCACCCACAATCTGTTCAAAAATTTGGTGAAACTTCTGTAATGTTCAACATGTAAATTTGCAATCCATGCAAAATTATCTGAATATTAACGTCTTGCACTGTAAACGGTGTTTTTCTTTGTACATGATGTATTTAAGAGTTCAAATCGACCATCAAAGACGGGAAAAAAGTACGACTTACAATGTAAAGGATTTTGTCTTTGTACGCGATGTATATATGTGTTCAAGAATCGAAATCGACCCTCAAAGCCAGGGCAAAGGTACGACTTACAATGTAAAAGGATTTGTCTTTGTACAATATGTGTTTAAGAGTCGAAATCGACTCTCTAAGACTGGGCAAAAATACGACTTACACTGTAAACGGTATTATTTTTGTAACACTGTAAACGGTATTGTTTTTGTACATGATGTACTTAAGAGTTCAGCTCGAATCTCTAAGACGAGGCAAAACATCGAGTTGCGATATAAGCTTTGTACAGGATTTGTTTTAGAGTTGTTATCTACTTTCTAATACAAGGTAAAAGTACTATTGTAATTTGATATTTTGAGTGTTTGTACAACAATATTTCTAAGTTGTTATTATAACACAACATATATTAGATCTGAACTACATATATACCCCATTACGCCTTCGAAAAATATATTTTGTAATAAATACAAAAAAAAAACAAAAAAAAAACGTCATATAAATATTAAACATTCAGATTACCATTGCACTAATAATTTTATCTTTAGCAAATATTGAAGTACGAATATGATATTATATTCTGTTGAAGTAAAGTATCCAATGAATTCCTACAATCTGATTGGCTAATCAAGACGGGGATATCAGACCGTATTCCCTGGGTAAGGACGGGAATATTGAAAACAGTTTCAAAATGGCGTCTATTTATCGCTTCATATATTTGTTTTAACATAAAAATATTACATCATAAATAAAAGAATCTTTAATAAAACTTTTTATAAAAAGATGCATTTTACGGAATCTTTCATCTCCGTCCCCATGATGTCTTTGTACTTAACAAGGGAGATAACAAGTAATTTATCGTCTGCTAAAATGGCAACAGAAAGATTTGCATCTCACACGGAAAGTGAAATACTCTTTAATATTGGTACAAGAAGACTTTAACAGAATATAATTGTTATTCGGGCTTCACATGGGATACGGGTTCATATTCCCTCGGCTCAGGGAATGTAGAACACAGACAGGGAATATGCAACCGTATAACATATAGTATCAGTAGTACTCTTAATGAATGACCATAAAGCGATATTTCATGCATAATTGCTTATTTTTGTTACATTGTTTTTTTTTAATTGCCGCCAACAATATATTAAAATATCAATTTCCATCATGAAATATACATGATAATATCTGGGAACAAACTAATATTAATCCATTTAGATGTACTTCAAACAGTTGAAGCCAGCTTTGAACATCCAAATTACCCTGGGCAATGTCCAAATATTTCTAAATGATAAAGTGATCTATGTTTAAAATTTACAGTTCCTGCTTAATGATTTTTTCAAACTAATTCCTCAGAAGAATAGTTTTAATAATGTACTGAATTCTCCCTTTATTCCCCTAATAGCCCATCCCCATAGCGGATAAATTGCATTTGTTTATATGCAAAATTTGATTATAGGCGTTCTATTTGGTCTAAGTAGTTTTGCAGAATACGATTAAAATAACCATGTATGTACGGACAGACGACAACTTTCCTTTGGTCAGTGATGGTCAACAATTCCACCATCATGAGCAAAACTAACAATCCCCTCTAATCTTAACTGATTGAACAACAAAAATCCCACGACATATGACGTTGGAAATCCAAATTATGATTTGGGACAGGCACACAGACATGGCAAAGTTAAAATAATTAATGGTAACCAAAACCTCCCTGAAGATTACTATTGTATTTTGTTATGATGAAGGGCCACTGTTGTGATATATATATATAAAGTCTAAGGAAATCTAGAGAACTTAATGAGTAACGGATCGTCGAGACATGACGATGCAGCACAAACAACATAAATTATAGAAGTCTAGAAGATTGTGCAACGATACCGATAAAGATGTTACAAAAAATATATTGACAAAATATTCGATCAACAAAAGACCTTCTTCAATGTCGTTCAAAATTAGACTGAGTTTGTAAAGATCAGATGGTATAATTACAACTCACTAAATAGTTAGGTGACAAAGTGTGACGCACAGACAATACAATAGCCAAAAGACAAACAATGATGCTCAAAAGCCTACATAGAAAACTTAGGCTTGGGCCCCTCCTACTTTGATTTCCAAATATAAACAATGAAAGAGTTATATATTTAGAAGTTTGACCATTGAATCAACCAGTAAGAGCTAATACAATGCCGAAACACTATTCTTCCAAATGACCTTCAATATGTTAAGTATAGACCAAACACATATGATTCGGAGCATGTATTGTAATGAATAGGTCAATACTAAAGTGAAATAGCCAGTTATTGTTGAAAACTATTCACGAAGGCAGTAGAAGTCCTACACGAATTTAATTTCGGACTGCAAGTAGAAAATATATCATTAGGAAATATTCGAATCAAGAATGACACTTAGGTATTTTATATGATCCGTATTATGAATTGATGTAGACAACTGTCTATAGTAATAGGAAGTTTCAGGGTTGCCTCAAGCAGTTTCGAATACATCAAAATGGGTTGGTGGGAGTTGATCAGATATCTTCAGGTATTATATGTCATGGTTGAATTTGATATTTCCAAGAGATTGTGGGCTGCCCAGCGTACATTTTGTAATTTGACCTTACGCAGATTTGAGTACATCTAAGCAGACTGATGATAGTTCAACATATATCATCAGGTATTATATTTCAAGGTTGAATTTGATATTTCGCAGAAATTGTGGGCGGCCATTTAAACGATATTGTAACTAAACAAGCCATTATATTATCATGAAAAGATGGTTTAATGTATGTTGACTCATACTTTATGTAATGCCATTGGTATATAAAGTTCATACAATAACATATTCGTATTTCAATATTTGCCAAAGATAGACTTATTGCTGTCAATTTTAATATGAAAAATCATTATATATTATTCCATTGTAGTTATTGAAAGTATATTTGTCTAAATAGCAATAATCTGTAACCGTATGTAATTCAGCCCTAGTATTTGTGGTGTAATTATTATAATTTAGAAAATTGTCATAGACATATATCATCTAAAAATTTATGATATCAAATATACAGTAGTACTTTTACCTTATATAAGAATGTACAGAATGACTCTTCAACTACAAGTAAAATACCAACACGGTAATCAGAGTATACAACTCGAAGAAGGATAGACGACACTATGACGAAAAGAAAAAGAACAAACAACGATCTACAAAACACTACACAGAAAACTAAAGATCGAGCAACACGAAAACCACTAAGCCAAAAACCGGGGGTGAACACAGGTGATCCGGAAGGATAAGCAGTTCCTGATCCGCTCTTACCCTAGTTACAAATCCGGTGATAAATTATGAATGAGGAACGGAAGTGCTTACGACATGTGGACGTAGTCATTTGTCACACAGATATTCCATAACGATGACCCAAGTCATGGTGCCGACCATAAAACTTTCGAAGTGATGAATTCAACTCAGCCAATAGGAACCATTGGGTCAGTAGCTTCTTTGTTAGCAGCAACCTCTATCAATGAAATACTGATAGGAACCACATGCTCTGAGAGATATATGCTCCATATGCAGGTGCTTCTGGAATGTTGTTACATATAAAAAGAAAGCTTACAATGGAAAAATTATATAAAAACGAAACGATTATAGTATATTTACAGTTATATGTGAATATATTTTATGTGTGTATTTCTTCTACCAAATACTGACCGCCTTCAAGAAGTTGAAGATTATGTCAGCTATTTTACTCCGATGTTGAAATCACTTGCAGCACCGCATCGATTCAATAAGAGAGGAATCTGTAGAACCATAAACCTAGTTTGACCCGCCACTTTTTATTGAGGTGTCTTGGCAAGGTATGAAAATGAACGGTCATTTATATATTTGTTCAGAGTAACGATTTCGCCTCTGCTTCTACGATTTTTCTATTGCAATTTGGATCTGTGGCATGATTTGTTTTTGACATTTTATGACGATGTACTATAGTCTTTAGCATTTAAATAAAGTTGAAAATTAACATCAATTTTTTAAAGATGATTTCTCACATTTGTTAAGTACATGTATATCATTGGGGTTATCTAAGTGTGCGAGGATGCAGTATCGTTTGTACCATCTTAATTGCTTTGTATGCTTTGCTATTCCACTATGTAATTATTTTGTAATTAATTGTGATTATTAGCTCAGTCAGCCGATATAAGTATAATGAAGCTTAACAGATTAAAGATTCGCGTGTATCAACCCCAATAACACGGATCACTCCTCATGCTCACCTTATAACACCACAAAAACCACAAAAACCACAAAAATGTGATAAAAATCAAGGTTCGACCTTAGTACATTACCGCAAATGTGTGTTTAATAGATATATTTTCAAAAACTGCGAATTGGGTGTTATCTACTATTTTCTTATTGACTTTTGGAATTGTTCTGACGCCGTGGTATGTTTTTGCTTTCATTTTATATACGTATATAAACATAATATTGCACAAACTTAATTGTAGTTTCTGCAAGTCGATTGTTCAAAGAATTACATTAACCCATATGTAAACAACGAGAAATATATATCTTCAAAACTAAATTTGCAATTTAATTGTAATGTAAATGTATTAATTTCGACATCAAATTGTTTGATATATTCCGTAATGTTATCATTTTTCATGTATTTTGCTACTATTGTAGCCTTTGCGAATAAGATAGCTGATACGTCTAGATTGTCAAGGTATATAACTTAACAGCTTTCTGAACAATACCCCTTTTAACACAAGATTCAGGAATACATTTTACGATCAGACCATAAAACGTAAATTTGAACACGATATTTTTTACAACGGTAATTAATTTAGCAAATGTTTCCATCATTTTATTGTAGCCTTGATGTATATTTATTTTACAAAATGACAAATTGTTAAGAGATATAATTGACATCTTTTAATCAGGTTAGTTTTTGTTGGTTCTACGTCATCAGCTAGCCGATGATAATGTCGGACAAAACGACCTTTACTAAATATTATTTCTTCGGCCTTCCTATCATGTCTAGTGGAAAATACTTAAATAACAATTAATATCATTCAGGTAAATGGTAACGGTGACGTAAATTAAAACAGAACGTCAAACGTGACTTTTAAAGATACAGGTGTTGCGTAGTAATTAGAATACCATTGGTCATGTTTGATTATTATTATTACAAGAACAATGAAGTTCCACATTGTATGTCATTAAACAAAAATATCTCAAAAGGTGCGACTTTTATAGAGTAATTTTGAGCTGATCCCAATTAAGAATATATTGATAATATTTCCATACATAGAACCAGCAACTTAGGCAATTCAATTTGTATTTATGACTCTCCTCATGTTCTATATCCGTCTCTTTAAAATATTTTCGGTCAAATTAAACTATTTCACAAATAAGATCGATTGGACTCCTACATATTAATACATCTTAGTAGGTGAGAAAGCTGTACCAATAAAGCAATGTGTTAACACTTTGGGAACATGCGTGATATGCGTGTTGAAATATTAAACTAAATTATCAAGTTTGTTACATATAATTAAATGAATTTAGTCGGTCAGTAAAAAATAAGCTCGCTCGATCCTTTAATTTCATTTCCCGCTTTAATGATGATGTCCTGGCACTAACTAATTTTTTAATTAAGGTAATTTTGTTAATGGCATCTATGTCATTGAGCTTTAAATAAAGAGACCACAGGTACAGCTAGGTCTGCTTCATGTCTTAGCATACACCTAGAATGTGACAGTGAGGACCGGTTAAAAATGAAACTTTACGACAAGAGAGGTTACTTCATTTTTCCAATTGTGAACTTTCCACTTATATTTAACAAAATTCTCGCTACATCTGCATCATATGAAGTACAAAATGTATATATCTTTCAGTTGATAAGATATTCCAGAGCTTGTGGTTTCGATCATGAATTCCTTGATCGCAGGCTCCTTCAGTTGATAAGATATCCCAGAGCTTGTGGTTTCTATCATGAATTCCTTGATCGCAGGCTCCTTCAGTTGATAAGATAGTCCAGAGCTTGTGGTTTCTATCATGAATTCCTTGATCGCAGGCTCCTAGTGGTTAGGTAGAAGTGATCACTTCGAAAGCTTTACGATCGCCATCATGAATTGGCTAACCGGTATAGAATATTTGTGTCCCAAATAACCACGGATATGTTCCGTTTGTCGTAATCAAAAACCAGTCTTGTCCTCATTCATTAATCATCACCGCGTTTGGAAAAAGAGTAACACGACAGATGACACTAGTGGAGTACGAACCCTTTGCCATCCGGAGAACCTGACATCACCACCAGTTATCTGTGGGTTCGTGTTGTTCAATAATTAGTTTTCTATGTAGTGTTCTGCTAATCATTGGTTGCCCCTTTGCTTTAGTCCCAAGTAGTCTGTCCTTCGTTTCACGGCCTCTAATGATCCATAGGGTATCTTCACTCTTTTATTACATGTATTATCAAGATAGAAAAACAGTAATTTGTAAAATAGTGATAAAAGTGATGTACATATTTGCAATGTATGTCCAGTTTGAAATTGTATTAATGTAGAAAATATTGTGTGAATAATTGCAACTTATGAATGTATTTTGGGTGTAGATTGGTTATTAAAGAACCGTAAGAGGAAACCGAAAGGGCAATCAAAAATGGACAATACAGAGTCACATTCAAGAAAACTTTAACGATTCCAAAAGGGGTAATCGGAAGCTGTAAAATGGATAAGGGTAATAACAAAATTACCGGACTCCGAACAATCTTCCAAAGGGAAAGACAAAACTCTATAAGTACATAAACAGACAAAATCAGTCAACAACCGGACAACTGGGAAAACCGTAATGACCCTGACTTGGTACAGGCATTTCCAAAGAAATTGTGGATTGAATCAGATTTTACGGCGCCAAACCTCCCGCTTTCATTACGGTTAAAAGGTTCCGGTTGTCACTATAACAGTATTTTAAACAATACTGGGACAAAAAGGACAGGCAATAGAATGGCAAAAACGAAAAATAACAGACAATGATCTACATTAAGAACAAGACACAGTGTGAAGACAAAATTAGACACAACACAGAACATTAAACAAGCAACACGTACCACCACCGGCGTATTTGCATGATACATGTATTTCACTTCTGTCACTCTGTGTATTTGGTATTTACTTTTTTTACCTTCACAAATCTCAACCCATCAAACTATATAATTCGACATCTTTCTTCTTTATCGTTCTAATGAAAGTTTGGAACGTCAAATACAACATGAACTTATATAGAATTCTAGAATAAAGTAGCATTTCTCTGTAACAAGTATAAAAAAAGGAAAATTGATGAAAACTGCAAAAAAAAACAACCTATTTATTTTGCCGTTGTTGACGGACTGATATTCAGTATAATTGAAAATATATTCTATGTTAGTGGGATTATTTGCTAAAAATATGCCTTCTAAAGATTATACATGATATATTTATTCACGGTTTTAATTTGATATATAAGACATTTACACTAAATGGAATAATTTGGTCAATTTACTACTCAGAATCTTTATCAATGAGTCTATGGGAAACGATAGACAGGTTCATCGTGAGAATTGAATGTGTTACACATATCTTACCAAAAGCATAAATTGTTTTGTATTAAACAAATTATTTTGCTTTCAAGTATTTTGACTTTGACTGTACCTGATGCAGGTTATTCCAGAAACGCGTAGTGCATACTTTTTGATATAAACGTTTTTATATACGTCATATGTACATTAATTACCCACACAACATTTTCTTTTGGTTAGAAACTGGTTAATTACTTCCTTTTAAATATATGAAGTTCATTCTTCCGTGATATTATTAATAATTTGTAACTTATAGTCAGAACAAAGTGGTGATGTTATATATCTTGTATTATCAATAATGGTTTTGTTTTAATATTGATATTGATAAGAAATGTGACAATTACCTCAAAATGACGCAAATATTTGTCCTTTTCTGTTTCCATGATTTATGGTGTTTAATTTGTTCCATTGTATCTTATTAATTATAAAAATGTTCACTGCCATATGTCAATTTCTATATCAACGAAATCTATTTCCGGCTTCTTGCATTGATGCTTATATTGCTAATGAGCTTTATCGATCCAATCGGTCTGAGAGACACCCGTAATTAATTATCTCCCCCTCATGGATGAAACAGGGACAAAGTTGTGTTTGTGATCTCGCTGTAGAATTATATCTGCTCGCATTATCAACCAACACACGTCTTTGGTGGTCATGCACACATTGTGAACTGTGGGGATGGATTAGAAATATATTAAATAGTGAACAAGAAGAGATGGTTAAAGGATGTTTCTATCTCAGTAACACTGAGGATGTCTTATAAGAAACAGGAACTGCTTCATTTTTCGAGAGAACCTAAATTCACTTCCGGTTTTTTGGTGGGATACGCGTTACGTTTTCCGTGTTGTTGTATTTCTTTTGTTTGTCTTCGTTTGGAGTTTTGTTCCCAATATTGTCGGTATCTCTGGATTGTCCACTTCGGTTTTTCTTAACATTCTTCCTCATCTTGCAAAATAACAAGTCTAAAGAGAATCCGATTGGCAATGTCTAGATCAAACTCCTCTCATTATTTTGTAATTTTCCATTTGTTTTTTTTTGTTTTTTGCTCTCTATAGTGCATGACATTTTGTTTTATGCTTTAATCTGCACTAAAATATTATATCTTTGTCGTTATACAATATTTTTGTTGTTCTGGTTATATAACACATTTCATGACAGCTATAATTGCCATGATTTCAACTCTTTATGTCAGTTTTATATTAATCGCCATCTGGTAATCTTTTTTTTAAATTTATTTCAATCGTAGTCAAATAGATATATCAATCTGGCATTTTATAATCATTTGATTTCGATGTTTGTCTAAATTATTAATTTCGACTTGCTATTTTAAACTTTTATATAATGAAAATACAAAATTATTGCTTAATATTAAAATCGTGGAAATATGTAGTTCTCCATTTTCTTCACGTATTTACTGAGAATACGATAATAACTTTCACAATTCAGTTTTTATTTTTGCATAACATTGATATTTTGAAAGGTTATAACTTCCACTAATTTTTAAGCCTTCTTTCATTTCAGAAATAAGTATTTCTCTTTTGTGGTCTTTTATTCTTACTATATGATATTAATATTAATAAATATAATATAGTATAAATTTGCGAATTTCCCATTCTTTTTCTGCAACTTTCACTACATACACATGCTCTAAGCTAGTACATAAATAAACGTTGGAGAATACGGAAGGGACAATAAAAAAAACGGACAATCTAGAGAAACTGGCTACATAGGTCACACAAAACGAAGACACAAAAAACACAATATGTTCTGGACACCACTAGCCCCAAGAAAACACAAATAACGTAACAAATACATGAGCCCTGAAGGTAAAGACGAACCGAACACCGTTTTATGCGGAAATCGTAACAGACATCACAGCATTGAACTGAGAACGTAAAGACACATAATAGGAAAACACAAAAACAAAAGACCTACCACGATGAGCAACACGTACCCCACCAAAAACCCGGGGGTGAACTAAGGTGCTCGCGAAGGATAAACAGTACCTGCCTCTTTTAAGACACACGCCATGCTACTCATCTAGTCAAAACATGATTGACACCACTTTGCACAATAAAAACAAATAACATAAATAGGACACCCGCCGTGTTACTCATATATACAGTGAAGAGCGGTATAAAAACTAAAAAAGATGAGCACCACGTACCCCACCACAAAACCGTGATGAACTCAGGTGCTCACGAAGGATAAGAAGTTCCTGCTTCTTTTAAGACACCCGCCATGTTGCTCATATATACAGTCAAGTCCGGTAAAAGTCTTTGCAATGATAGAGGAAAGAAAACATCTGCGTATAAAGTAAAATATTCATTGCCATTTGAGATATGGATATTTCGTAACGGCCAACCAGATTGTGATGACGACCGTAGAATTTTTGTAGCGATGACTTCAAACCAGGAGCAATGCAGCCTTGCTTGAGTAGCTTTTGTGTCAGCAGCTGGGCTCTATCCAGAAAATCATTGTACTGGACACAAGCTCTAGAATAGCGTATGAGTTGTGAAATGTAAACCCCATATGCTGGTGATGCTGGCATATCGCTCCTGATAAAGGGGTAGTTGACTATTGCAAAAGTGAAGTCACCGCATTTGTCGTAGATGTTTGTTTTTAAATATAACTCCGTTGTCGATTTCAATGTGAAAGTCAAAGTAAGAAGCAGATTTTTTAGTATCAGTAGTATCCTTTATTTTACGCTCATTTGGGTTGATGCGATGTAGATAATCGCTGAATCGAGAATTGTTCAGTGACAGAACATCATCCAAATAGCGGAAGCTGGAATTAAAGGTATGGCTCCATTTTCTATCTTTATTCTTGAGAAGCCCTTGAAAGAAGTCTGTCTCATAAGCATGTAGAAACAGATCGGCGAGTACCAGTTGTTTGTTGAAACCCCGATATGATATTATTAAATATAATATAAATTTGCGAATTTATTATTGAGCTGCCTGTAGCAAGCCATAGAAGTGAGAGGTCATGTATATGGAATATAAAGTTTCCCTCTGTCTATACGTATTTGTTTATTATATTTCTGACCAAGGACCGGGTATAAGACGGATAAGAAACATGTTGTTTCTCGCTAAGTTATCGCGATAAACGGGATATTTGATAATACGTATTTAACTCACCACTACATTTTGTAAACAGACATATAAGCAACAACAACGATTTGGACTAATCTATGGACAAATGTTCATGTTTTCTTAAAGGCATACAGGCTGTCAGAATTGCATTTTGTTATACTAAAAGTTGCCAATATTCGATGTTTTATACTAATTGCGGTTGCAACTTTTCATAATATCATTCGTAAATAGCCTAGAACGAAGGAAATACGTCGCTGTTTGATTTTCTTGCATCCAGTAAAGAATCCAATGTTGACCCGCACAATATTCATACGACCTGACAGTAAACTCATTCGGGAAAGCGTTTGCGCATGTGCGAAATTGTTTGTTGATGACGAAAATGTGCACATGGCACAAATCGAAATGTGGAAGAACAAAAACATTGACGGATTTTACACGAAAACGACACAAAAAGGAGGATTCAGCAAGCTTTGTGCAAAAATAAAAAAAAAAATGTTATACCGACCTACTCCATTTTTCAACAAGTAATCATAATTTAATATCTTTTTTCGGCCGAATCGTATTTTGACAGTAGAATTGCATCGTAGTTTTTTTTATATATTCTTTTTTTCAGGAGAAAACACTAGGTGATTAGAGACTACAATAATGAACTTCATGTCTGGTTTTTTTTCTAAAAATAAATAATCAAGACAACTCAAGTGTTGTCAATAATATGCAATACCATTTGCTTACAATTTGCCCTTTATCGAGCCCCTTTGCAGAGTTTAGGTTTGCTTTTATTGATTTCATCACGTATTTCCGATTTTAAGTGTCATTCTTACTAAATACCATTTAGGTATTATATAATATTAACTAATTACCCCGGGGTCCAATTTCATAGCTATATTTCTTAAATTATATTAAGTCTAACGAATTTACATGCAACATGCTTTCTCGGTTATCCATAGCAGTTATCAGTGTTCGACAAACTTCGGAACTGCAACCGACTTATAATTAGGGCGTGTTAATGGCGGTTCCACCATCAGACATTCGAATTATTTTCACTAATTACGACATTATAACATATTTTTTAAACCTGGCTTTTTGTACAGAACATTTTATTAGTATAAAACATCGAATATAAACTTTTAATATAAACAAAACAATTCAATTCTGACAGCCTGTATGCCTTTAAATTATCATAATATTGAAAACAACTTCTTTCTCCATCATTTATAAATAAAACAAACGTCCATGACATTTATCCCGTTATTTTGATCGAAACATTTATACATCGCAAAATCAAGGACGTATATGTACATGTATTAATCTGGTCCTTGGCGAATTGTAAAAGTTTATCTTTAAAATAAATTTGTGGGCGGTTTTCTATCAAAATAAATTATTTTGAGTTCTAGCTTATGTTTTTTTCAAAAACTTCAAATAGTTATAAAATGTATGATGGGGTCGACACATTTCGTCAACACTTCTATCATAGGTAGAACAATAAAATACTCCAACAATGATCCTTATCACCACAGATGGTAATTATAATTAGATCTGGTAATAAACATGTACTTATTTCCTGTGTAAATTTACAGGCACACCCGTTTTTACATCTTTTTTTCAGAAATAAGTTGTTAGTAGTATTTTTTGAACTACATGTAGTACTTCTCTTTTTCTTTTATAATTGTCAGTATGGAAGACATCTTTTTGAATATTTAGATTTATACCCATCCCTCTTTCTTGAGACAAAAAGTGGGTCCTTTCGTAAATAACAATATAACAGTGAAATTGTCAAAACTTTATTAGGTGGTAGGTTATTAAAATAACCTTCAGTAAATTGGTAAAAAGGGTAATATTAATGCCTTTGTTTTCCAATTTCCCCCCAAAAATATAAAAATTGTCGCTTGACACAGCAGCAATAAACATGATATACGAGGTCCATTCTTTATTGCCTCCTTTAAGTATTTCTATTTCTATTAGATTAAAATAATTTATCATACATGAATTATTATTAAAGGTAAACTCGTGGTTGATTTATTTACATTATCATCTTCTTTTGCGAGGTGGGGCCGTCGTGGTCGTGATCACTTGGCAGTTGGATTTACAAATACCAATTCATTCAGTGACTATCACCACTAGCGTCGAGAGTTCGAATCTCGCTCATTGCGAGGCGTACTCGATACTTTGTCAGTGATTTGCGTCAGGTCAGTGGTTTTCTCCAGGTACTCCGTTTTTCCCCACCAGTAAAGCTGACCGCCACAATATAGCTGAAATATTTTTGAAAGTGACATTAAACACCATAATCGCCAACCCTCTTTTGCGAGGTGAACTAGCTATACGCCATTACTGTGGCATGTCAGGTATCGCGATAGCTGGCATCATACAATATAGACTATATGCACAAAGATTCCAATCCATGTATGTCCTTGTTCCAACAGTGTGTACATTATGTTTTGTTTTTATGTACCTTACTTATAGTGAAGCACCGGATATCTAATAGAAATGTAGATATCTAATTCTGTACACACGATGCGTTTCTGGAATAACCTTCACCATTACGTTCAAAGTCGAAAGCTTGGAACGGCAAATAATTTAAAAGGTTTCGGGTCAAGTAAACCAAAGGGTCTAAACAGGATAGCCAAAATCGGTTATGGTCACCTATGCCTGAGGGAGGAGAACATTCGTTTTAATAACAATTTAATAATAAAAGATTGGAAAACCAAAAAAATTGAAATTCTTTGCGTGCAAGAAAACCCATGGACACATGTGATTAAAAGTAGCATCATACATGATAGAAATGGTCCTATAGGCTTTATCACAATTAAATCTGTCCATCATACGACCAAAAATAAATAGTATGACAATTTTTTTATAATATTAACTAATTACCCCGGGGTCCAATTTCATAGCTATATTTATTAAATTATATTAATTCTAACGAATTTACATGCAACATGCTTTCTCTGTTATTCATAGCAGTTATCAGTGTTCGACAAACTTCGGAACTGCAACCGACGTATAATTAGGGCGTGTTAATGGCGATTCCACCATCAGACATTCGAATTATTTTCACTAATTACGACATTATAACATATTTTTTAAACCTGGCTTTTTGTACAGAACATTTTATTAGTATAAAACATCGAATATAAACTTTTAATATAAACAAAACAATTCAATTCTGACAGCCTGTATGCCTTTAAATTATCATAATATTGAAAACAACTTCTTTCTCCATCATTTATAAATAAAACAAACGTCCATGACATTTATCCCGTTATTTTGATCGAAACATTTATACATCGCAAAATCAAGGACGTATATGTACATGTATTAATCTGGTCCTTGGCGAATTGTAAAAGTTTATC